>VWZZ01001171.1:59375-153528 GCA_013399095.1 Psophia crepitans | reverse complement strand
GGGGGCACGGGCCTGTGGGGGGGGGGGGAATGACAGCCCTGTCCTTGGGGGCTGCCAAAGGGAGAGCTCGGAGCTGCCCCAGCCAACGAGCCCCACGGTTAAAATCTGACCTGGCAGGAGCAAGGAGACAGCAGAAAGCGTGTCTCTGCTGTCCAGGGGACAGAAACAGGAACAAGTTTTTGCTGGTGCTTGAGAGAAAAATAGGCCTGATGCTGCACTGGTTTTGGGGGCCTCAGAACGATGCCCTGCAAGAACTAGGGACCCACTAGATCAGCATTTAAGTGGGGAAAAACAAGCTCCCAGAACCGTGGTACACCCCACTTCTCTCACAGAGAAGTAGCCAAGAACAAGTACTCAGTAGGTAACGCATACAGTTTGTTGCGTATTTAAAAAAATAGATACATTTCTTTCTGTATCCTGGATGCAGCCTAACCAACACAGAGCTGTTTCCCTGTCTGCTGCAGCCTGCTTGGTTCAGTAGTTCCCACAATACCATAAGTGTCAGTTTATCTTTGCTGGCTACCACTCTCTCGGTCTCCGGCCCTTTAGTCTCTGCTCACAGATCTCTTTCCCAGACAGCTACTACTTTCCATGCAGCAAAAGCAGCCACAGTCTCTCAAACATACTATGATTTTTCCCAGTACCATTGTCTCTGTGTTTGCTGCCGCTTTGGAAGGGCACAGCTTCTCCCCACTTGCTGATTTCCCTCTGGTCTTCCAGACATCATCTCACATAATTTTGCCTCAGATTTACTGCTCGATCACTTGCCAAACCACTTGTAGCTTTTTTTCTGAGCTGCTCTGCAGAGATTCTGTGCTTTGGTTCTATACATGCCTCTCAGCATCAACTTTTTTTCCCTTGTACTCTACCAGCCAAAGATTATCCATATAAAGCAATGTAAAATACACCATTGAAAGGCCTCCTTGCCATAGTGTTCCCAGTTATTTTAGCTTTAAGCTTCTGTCCTGGGTTACTATAATATTTTTTTAAGTTCATTTTTCCAAGATCAAGTCCAAAAATATCCAATCTGACAGAGTCAGAAATACCTCTGCAAAGTTCTGGAGTGTCTGCATGATTTACAGCTTTTGTTTCCTGTTTAGTTCAAGGTTGGAAATGCTGTGCTCTAAGCATTTGACTCCAGTTGTTTTTTTCTAATCTGGTCAACAGCCCTTTTTGGCAGAGACCTGCCATTTTCTCAGTGCAAAGAACTAGATTACTTCTTTAATTGACAGGTAGTGACACCCCCAGAAATCAGGTTACTCAGCACATAGAAATACTTAAGTAGTAGAACTAGGCAGAAATGTCTGGGCCTGGACAGTAACTAGTGCAAGTCATTAAAGCAAGAAGATGTGCTAGCATGAAGATGGACCAGTGTCTGGAGTAGCCAGAATGAAGTAGTGAGGTTATCTGGATTGTGCAATAGAAAGTTTTACAAGACCCTGAGCCAAACTGAGCACCATAAGTCATGCTGATGCATTGGAGTGGTGTGGTGTAAACCTAATTACCACAGCTGCTGGTAGTGTTCCTTTCCAAAATGCTCTGCACTGAGCCATGCGAGTGTACAACTTCTAGTTCTGCTGCTCTGAAACTATGCACCATGTCCCCAAGCCCTTCAGCTGCTCTGCTCCTCAGGTCAAGTTTAGAACCCTATAGTTAATTAAGGACAGTAAATTGTCACTGCTCATGAAGCAGAACTGGAGAAACTGTTGGGGGAATAGGGGATGGCAAAGGGAATAAATTTAAATGACCCTTCAATTTTATTTTCTCAGAAACAAAGCTTGTTTGAGGAAGGTGGAGACACAATGTCATTTCATGAAGAGACTGAAATAGAAGATGGGGCTGTGGGCAAGTGGCAACATCATTATCTCTGAGCTATTAGGGTTCTGCTCTGACAAGGGAGGAAGTATCCAACAAGACCAATAATGTATTTCAGTATCATGTAACAAAAACTGTTAAGCTCCATTAATGAGCAATCTCTCGAGTGAAAAGGACCTGGTGTCACCTTATGGCCAAGGATTTTATTGGACTGTAGAATCATTGAGGAATATATTAAAAATCTTTATTAATTTTTTTAAGTGTGGACTCTATTTCTTTTGGCATATGTAGTTTGCATCTTTGAATAGGTAATATGACATATTTATGTGTGAGATTATCAATTACTGTGTGATGAGTGATTAAATTTATATGTTTAAAACCTGACTGGCTTTCACTGACTGTTTTCCAGTTAAAGAAACCCATGCTTATATGGAAAGCATAAAACATCAGCCCATTCTTACAAGTCAATGATTGCAGAATAATAATTTATAATAGCAACATTAATATCAATTATTTTGCCTGTAAGAACTGTTCCCACATACACTAAAATATGAATGTGAAAGAGGTAATAACTATTAAGATTGTATGTTCTTTTATGTGTGACTGCCTTTGCAAAGACCTAGGCGCTAGCATATATAAAAGGGGCAAAAGCTTTCTATAGTCCCATCTAGCTACACTTCTGACAATACAAATATTACTCACTTCGAAATTTTACCACTAGCTACGTTAAATTCAACATTGTGCTGGTTCACTACCAGTAACTCAGCTAGAATTGGAGCAAGACTGAGAAGGACATAATCCACACAGAACTTTGGATGGGTAAAACAGTGTAAAAGTCAGAGAACAAACTAAATCCCTTGTTTACAGAGCAATAGATAAAACAGATGTGTGTATAGATAATTTACTATGATATTTTTTGTTCTTGCTGTTAAGATTAAAAAATACTTTGGGCTGACCAGATACTTAGCACAGAGATTTCTGAATGTTGAGAGCGCTGTGGGGTTTTCTCCAAGGACAAGTGATGCAAAAGACCTACACATAAACCAAGACACCTACTGAGAGTTTTTGCTTAAGGCTAGAGGTGAAAGGCACTGTCATTTCAGTGAGTTTAGCCATTTCACTGTCTTATCTGTCATTTTCCTCAATTTCAATCCTTTAAAATCATAAGGAAAGCTTGAAAACAAGAGCTACTAAGATAGGATTTTGCCACATTCCTGTATATAGAGAGCCCTAAACAATTGTGTGAACATCCTTGTGAACCTTACATGGATCTCAGCTACAACACTTGCATGATCTCCACCAACCTTTTCACAGGAGTAGACCTTGACAAACCTCAAAAGAGAGGTTCTCTTTGTGACAGATGATTGCAATGCAGACACAAGAGCATGGAGAGGAGCAACACCTCACCTCTGCATACGAGAAACCCTAGGTATCTGATGGCCCTGCCTCCCTCTCTTACTACGCAACCACTTACCCCAGTGCTGGCACAAGAGGAAAAAAGATGGGCAAATGATTCCAGGCTGCTGGGAACCTGCTCTTGCAGGAAACCTTCCCAGGTAACATAAATGGCCTTGGCAGCGGAGGGGGGATGGGCTACGCAGCATGGTGTGCCTAAGTACACCCTCTGTCTCAAACAGCGTAAATGACTATAAATTACCACAGACAAAGCCTGTGCTCATTATTTAGTTCCTCTTCAAGTAAAGCTTCCCTTGACTTGAAAGAGGGAAGTGCTCTGATGTTAGTAGAAGATATCTGAGAGGAGAATATACCCCTTGGCTTGTTATGATCATATCGGACACTAACTTGGCAAATATGTTCCCAAACTTAAACAGCTAGCTTTAGCAATAGAAAAGTACAGCCAAGAACCATGCTGGCTTAAGAAATGAGTATGTTCACATAAAGTAAGAACTGACCTAAACTAGATCATTATATTCTCTGAGATTTGTAAAGGGGAAAAAAAAATTGTTTTTGTATGTCTCTGCACTTCAACACTCACTGTAGAGACTGCAGTTATAGGTTCTTTGGAAATGCAAATTAGACAACAGTGCCTGATTTTGCCTGGCACAAGGAAGGGAAGCGCTAAAATATTTTGTGATGGGTCTGAGCCAGAAGTCTAGAAGACTAGATTTAAAGCTAGAGGTTTAGATCGATCTTTGAAAGAAAAGCTATTGTCACAGATTTTCTGTTCCCACTGAATTCAGGACATTCTGAAGTCTCCTGACAACGGATATTCTCTTGAGATTTTCTACCTCCCAGTTTCCATCGAGCTTGTACAAAAGCACTACTTCATTTCATGGCTAGTTTTGAGAACTTGCATAAGAAATGTGAGACCAAACCACAAAGTTTGGATAGTGATCTGTGCCTTTTGCAAGTTTGTGGGGGGTATTAGGATAACAACTACTCTACTTCGAATAACTCCCACTAGGTCTGAACTGAAAAATAAAACTGGGCTTGTCTGCAAACACTGGAACAAACTCTGATCCAAGTTATGTCCAACAAAATAATAGGGGGGCGTAATTGGCCTGTTTTATTCTTCCTGGGACTACTTAATAGATACACATCTATTCCATCACTGAACATTTGCAAATTATTATCCATCCATTTTGTAATGCTTTTCTAGCACTGCCCTGTACTTTTACGTCAACATACATATTTCTATTCAAGAGATCATTACTATTATTTTAAAACAGATGGTTTGAACATAATCCACATAAATAGTAGATTGGCACTGCCAGTCATGATGGCATGTGTAGAAAAGAGCTGGCTGATGCAACAATATTTAAAGATTAGCAGTCTGGGACACTACAAATGACAGTGTCTCTTGCCACTGAACCTAATGCTTGTGCTATGGCATTCAAATAAAGGCACAGCAGTCATCATGCCAAGAGATCTGATAAACTCACAGATTAAAAAGAAAAAAAGTTAAGCTATACTGTAGGTATCTACTTAAAACAGTGGGGGGGTGGGGGTGGCATAGGCCCCTCTGTAGAAAAGAGGTATGAAACTCACACTCCTTCCTGTCCTTGTGTTGGCATCAACAGATGGAAGGCTTATGAAAATCTGTGCCCTGACCACTTCTGTGAACATGCCAGGCATGGCATTGGATTTTTCTCTGGGACACTGGGAAATTACCATTAATATAAAATATATAATTGTTTAAAATTACCTATAATCAGTGTCCAGTTGAACCTGTGAAAACACTGCATATTTTAGAAGCTCTCTCAGTATATGTGTGCCCCACAGCTGACCCTACTGCAGCTGTAACTATCTCAAGTTGCAGCTGATCGGGAGGAATGCGACATCACTCCAAGCCATCAGTTGTGTCTCTGACACTTCATCAAAATACCCACTTAATAGCCCACATCTCTGCTGCCTGGCCAGTTTATTCCCTCTGCTTGGGTTGCCACGCTGACTCATCTCCCACTCCTAATCTTGTACGTATTAAGGTTGGCATATTAATTCAGGCAGTTCTCTTGGGTCTGGCTTGCTTGCAGTCACATTAGGTCTTCTTGACCAACCTGGGTCCAAACTTCTCCTAGCTACAGGAGCATTTAGGACCTGGTTGCATTTGTTATTAGGTAGCAGATGCAAGACCTGCTTACTGTTTTGACACACGGGTCCTTATTTTGGCTCCAAGGGCAGCATTCTCACTGAGGTCAGGGAGGAGAACCGAGACCTGTGCGACACCCCATAAATACTAAGAAACAGTAAAAACAGCCAGGCTGTCAATGCGGCTTCCATTGCTGGTTAAAGGGAAGGGATAATGTGCTAGTTCAAACAACAGAGCTAATAAATGACACATTTTGAATTTCAGTAGCTAGTCGAAAGACTGAAAGCTTCAAGGGCACGACAAACCCTTTGAGGGTTTACATGTGATGCACATTCACAAGTCATGAAGTCTGCCCACAATGCTCGCTCGTTTAACCACATGACACTTCAGAACAGCCAGCTGCATGTTCAAAGTGCCACTGCTGTCTTCCTGGCCATGCACTGACATGCCTCAAGGGTACTGAAGGGGTTTATCCAGGACCCAGTGGGGGGAGAGAAAAAAAAAAAAAAAAAGGAAAAAAAAAGATAAATTGGTTGAAGACTTAGCTTACAGTCTCCTAAGACCATTACGGCATACGTGGAAATGTAAAACAACTTACTGCACAAGCTTTAACACACCAACAGAAAAAACACTTAAAACATCTTCAAACTATCAAAGTCAGAGATGATTTGATAGAACCTCACAAATCCCATAATCTACTGTAAGTAGTAGCTAAGACTTTGGCTTCACCCATGTGTCTGCAACTGGGGAAGAAGCAGGAGGATAATTTATCCAAGTCTGGGGTAATGAAGTGTTAACAAAAACCATATGAAGTTATTACTACAACCACAGGCCGCAGAATGTGAAGGAAGGAGGATCTCAGGAGACCTACCTATTTTCAGTCATCTCCTGCTTCATAGTTCATCAAAAGGTGTTCACCAAAACAGGAGGCAGGCAACAGAAATTTAAGTGATTCATTAGGCCAATGAACAATGCTGATCATATCATCTCTAAAATACAGTCAGTCGACACTGATATATACATACTTTAACTCATTCTTCCCAACTTTATTAGGTACATATGTCTACAGCAGACACAAATGAAACATTCTACAACTAGGCTCCAAGCCAAAAACTAATTTATTCTTTAATGTGGTAGTGATTACTCGGTGGTTCCTTGAGCAGAGATGACAGGTCTGAGCTAATGGAGTTGTACTGTAAGTTAATATAAATCATGACAGAGCAATTAATTACAGAAACCACTGCAAATCCCTTTGTTAGTTTTCCCCATCACCAGAAGGATTTAATAATGTTCATTTTGCTAAGTTCCAGTGACATTTACAAGTCTTAAACCATTTTTAATCAAATCAATATCTCTGGCTGCTAAATTTAGTTGTGCTTTGCTAGCAAGTCCTGGAATGCATCGATACTAATGTTTCCTACCTTCTGTTCAAGTAAATTGTACTGAAGCCCCACACTTCCTCTTCATTTGTTTACATTGAGTAATTGGGATTTTTTTTTTAATGAGTAACATAAGAAATAAGTGCATCCAAAGGAGGTTCGGAGATAGTGAGCTAGACAGATATACAAATACCAGTGCTTATGATGTATATCACGTAGTTGAAAAATTTAAGGAAATTTCCCTTAATTGGCTGAAAGCACTCCAAACCAAAGAGCTGTTTGGCAACTGGGGTGCTCAAAGAGAGCTATGGGTAAGCCCACGTGGTTAGTACAAGAAACAGGATGCAGTGACCTCTTTCTGTCCCTGTCTGTTCTTGGGTATGTTACCTAAGTGTCCAGAACACTTGAATGACACCCAATATACATTTATCTCAGTGTGACCTGGACACATACCTAATTACCACTGAGGACTGTGGGTGGTGATCTCACATATTGTTTTGTATGGCAGAGTCTCTCTTTCTCCATATCTCACATTTATAGCTATAATCTAGGGATAATCATATTCCCTCTGTTTGTCATATCCACTTAGATTTTAAGTCCTTTGAGGCACATGTTGTCTATCATTTTATGTGCATACTATGCCTAACAAAAAGGGAGTTGTGAGGCCAATTGCGCCACAAGAAAATTAGCAGAAATACCAATAATAGCCCTGTATGATTATATCTAGGGACCTTTTCTAGATAAGTTACTGTACCACATCAAATATTTGCAAAGCAGTTTGAAAAGTGTCATTACAAACATCAAAAACAATTAGGCCCAGTCTGTGTTTTCCTAAAATGGTTTTAGTTTTGAAATAAACTTTTCTAAGAGCAGGATTAGGACTGTTATCTTTTAGTATGGGTTTTTTAATTTACATGTTTTTAATATTATTGCCATCAACCCCCCAAAACCACAGTTAGTTTCTGAATTTTTCAACAAAGTAATTCAGCAAAGATATTTAATTTTACTCTGCAAAAAAAAAAGGACAGAAATTTACCAGTTCAGGATTGTTATTTTGCTCTGTCCTTCACAGCAACAGCAAAATCTGGAGAGGTTTGACATTCTGTTGCATCTAGATCAGTATCTTTTTCTTCATACCTAATGAACACATTCACAACAATGGCTCTCAGATCTCTGACATCCTCAAGGGACCACACATAGGTCATGGACTCTGAACACCAGCACATCAGTACAGAATAATAATAATTATAATAAAAAGTAAAACTTCAAAGTCACTGCTAGCTGCAATGTTTCTTCTTTAGAAACCTTGTAGCAAGTTCTACCTTATTTACTTCATTTCAAGTACTTATTTAATTTTGTTGAGATTTGGCAATAATGTAGTAATATAGTTCCTTGGTCTATGACCTGTGTGCTATTCCACATAGATGAGAAAGTATCGTTGTAGCTTTTGTATTTTTCATTTTTTCTGCAAGCATGAAAACAAAACAATGAGATCTAAAGAAAGAATGGGAGAGAAAAAAGGGAAAATCTGGACTTTAAAAATAGAATTACTCCCACTGAGGTTCAAAGGCTGAGCTGACCAGGAGTTCCTCATCTGCACTTTCAATTAATGTGGGGTCTTTGTGTAAATAGTATAGATTGGTAACTAGAGTTTCATTTCTTTTGTTCTTCCTCTGGACAATTGCTTTCCATTTTACCTCAGATGACACCAAGTCATTGTGACCAAGGGCCCCAAGACCTTGCTGTGATTCTGTAATGACTTAAATTCCCCACTTTCCCAGACTGCACTAAGACATCAGGCTTTTATGTCTTGAGCTGCTGCATTAAGTCCTAATGGAAAATTTCTCTCCTAACTTAAGAACTACCTTACCCCCCATGAATAAACAATGACAGCATATAGATCAAGAATGACCTCTGATACATCTGTCTTTAATGGAGGAATCACTGTAAAAATTGATTTCCTTTCACCCTCAAGCAACAAGGTCTTCCCTGTGCAGAATTAAACACATACAAAGCATAAGATATATTCAAATGCAGTACTGCAAGTAAAGGCATTTCGTTTAATATGCAGCTATGCTGGAGGCTCAGACCAATCTGAGATTCAATTTGCATTATAATCCTAAAAATAATAATTCTCTAATGAGAATATTTGAGTGTATGTAAGTGTGCAGACATAAAATTCACTGTAGGAGAAAAAGACCAAACACAATTGATTTTCTGTGGGGGACCTTAAAAGAAACTTAAAAAAAAAGAAACACAAAACCAAACCAACAGCAACAAAAAAGCAAAAAAGAACCACAACCAAAACTTAAAGGAAATCAAAAGCTGACCTTTTCTGCAATTTGCTTAGTTGACTGTGTTTTCTGAAGTAAACACTGAAAGACATCTGAGCAGGGAATGTATTCCCTTTTGTATAAGGACAATATACATGGCATGAGTGTGACTTTGCTATTATAGGTATGGAAAAATCACGTTCGGCAGGTTGTTGGCTAAACACAACCGACTTTCCGCTAATTGCAATCCGTGTTATCCTGCCCATTTTAGTCATAAACAGGACTTCTCAAAATCCACACTAAAACCAGTATGAATCCTGGACTGGATCTCATACCATTACATCCCTCACAGTTTTGTAAATCTGCTAGAATTTCTCTGCAGTTTACAGGAGCACCTATTGTCCAAGTTAGTATTGCACTTATGAAGGGATAGTTATTAATAGAAAAAACATTTGGGTATTGGGTGCTGCAAAAAAATAATGACTTTTAGGTTTTTGGTACTAAAATTTGTTGTTATTATTATTGCTGCTGTTGTTGTTTACCCTTCAGCCAGGAAAAATGTGATTTCTTAGAGAAAAAGAAAACCAAATTCTAAATACTAGAAACTATTCATAACCCATATCTCTTTTCTGGATGGAAAATGGACCAAGAAGCAAAAATTATTGCATCCTCTGGATGTAACCAGTAAACAAAATTGAGCTGAAATATCATGTCCCTCCAAGCAGCTACTTCTTGCTATTAATACAAAACTAAGTTCCCTGCTAGAATCACAGCCTATCAGCACATTTTTAAAAAACAATAAAATATTTACCAATGAATTATTAGAATATTAATTAGGACTAACATGGTTTTTTCTTCACACTTTTCTAGGATCTGGCCCTCAAAATATTGTGGAGTAAAGTGTCAGCTTATATTACAAGTTATTTATATCACATTCTGTTTGTCTGATAATGGCTTCAATTTTAATTCAAAGTTTACAGGCATATGCAAAGAAAGCAGATGTCTAAGCTAAAGGAAGAAAATGAAAGGTGTGCTATTTTAAAAAGACTTAGGAACATACCCATATTTTAAATGTGGCCACTCCCCATAGCAGTATATTCAGTCCAGCACTGAATTTTTAAGGTAAATATTTAACTTGTATGTATGTTTTTGTATAGAAGGTAGAGATACTCTTGTTTTATCCTCTAGATGCAGTTTGGTTCTAATGTAAAGGCATTAATTTGCTTTCAGGATGCTCTAAGGACAGAACATGAGGTTTTGGGTTGCTTTGGGGCTTTTTTTTTGCTTCCTGTGAGAATTCTCAAAATCTGATTCTGGGAAGATGCATGGCCAAAGCCTTTCCCCCTCTTCGCACCCTATGCAAAAGCTCCAGTAGAGCAGATGGTTTCACAAAGACATCCTGCCATTTCCACTGTTGTTTTTCTTTCTAAATGGAGGGCATAATCTGTACAGCTCTTCGTCCAATGGCAAAAGGATTAAATTAAATTTCACTGTCATGCTGCCACACAGGTATAACATAAAACACAACTGGGCTTCCTGGTTCTTGCCATCACTAACCTCCACAATTATTCACCCTCCTCTGCTTCCTTAGGCTCCTGCCCTGGTCAAGAGGAACTCCATGCTCCCCACTAGAGTCATGGCTCATCTTCTGCTCCCTCCAGCAGCATCGCTTGCAGAGAAATGGGAAAAAAGAATTTGCAGTTGTTCAACGACCCTGAATAAGACACATTTTCTTGACTGTCTAAGCATGAAGAGCAGAGCACAGCCTTGGGTGCTGTTGAGAACTCTGGGCCATTTTGTATTGCTATAAAGATTGCAAAGTATATGTGGAAGAACTTATCAGTGTAAAAACCAGAGAGATTAACACATAGATCAGATATTAGCACAAATAAACCCAAACTGTATTCATGAAGGACTCAGGTGATCACCTCTGGGGTGAAAACAGCAACCGACATAGCGTGTAACTGTACGGAAAAAACAGTAATGCCTGACTTCTTTCTTCCATTCTTAAGTCTTGCATTGTATTTACTGCTGCTTTGAACAGACTGAGAGCTGACTTGGCTAACACACTGGGAAGTGTTTTGGAGGTATTGATCTCTGTTATAGGCTTCATTATTTGATACTTAATTTGCTTGTATAATTTAAAGAAAAAACAAACAAACAAACAAAAAGAAAACCCCACAACCAAAACCACCAAGCTCTCCATTGTCTGTATTTCCAGTAACAGCACACTCTGTATTTGGACTTAATTTCTGTATCAGCAATTTCTGGATATCGGATCTCCCCACTCCTCTAAGGGAAGCTGAGGATTAGATTTATCAGCTCAAGAGCCTTATTTTCTAGATGATGCTTGAACATCATGGGGATGGGAGCATCATGACCATTTAAATGTTTTGAAGTTCTCTGTGGCAATACCTGTCATATCCCATGTATTTGTGCACCACAGAGCACGGTGGGCTGCCAGCATAACTGAGACCCCAGGCCCTTGATAGGAAAAAGTTTATAATTGGCCACAGTATACATGTATCAGCAAACTCCTCCTGAAGCGGCAGCTCGCTGTGACATCAAAAGGGATCAATGGTGGCATGCAGCTCCAGCTGGCTCCCATGTAAAGAGTAAAGCTGGGCACCGCTGCTCCAGAGGCGAAGGGTGTTTGCAAAGACACATCCACAGGCTCACCATGCAACAAGAAAATGTACATACTCTACTGAAGACATAGTCTTGCACTTCCCTCACAGGAGGAGAGACACACTGTACCAGCCCAAAGAAAACAGCACTGGCATTTAACGAAGTTTCCTTAAAGCACTCAGCAAAGGCTAGGATTACATGTCAAACCTATATAGACCTGATTCAAAGCCCGTTTGAGTAATGGGCAAGACTCCCATTCATTTCAGCACTTTTTGGCCCAGTTTTTGGAGGCAGCTTATAGTAAAGCCAGTGGTGAAGAACTGTCACAAGGAAAATAAACACTCAAAGGAGGAAGGAACAGAAGTATTTTGTGAGGCCACATCAATCAGATTTGCTGCTTCATGGCTGCATTTCTTTGTTAGCATTGCAAATTGCCATCTCTAAATTACACTACACCTGATGGATAAGTTTTCCTCCAAATAATAATATCGTATACGTCAATAAGTTACTTGTAATGAGGTTTACATTTTAACCTTACAATGCCTTTTTTTAATTCAAATAGCACTGACCATTGGAGGGAGTTGAAGAATTCACATACTCCAGAAGATAGTTTGATTAGAAGTGGTTGTTAAATTCTAAGATCAGAGTGATTCCTTCTGCTCCTTGCTCATTCTCCTGCATTCTTGCTTTACAGGAAGCTCATTAATAGATCAGTTTGCCCAGTTTGTCATCTGTTTCATTATGCAAAATACATACGTTTCATTTACCTTTCCTGTGGAAAAAATCAGTTATCTTCAGCTAGATAAAATGACTTCTTTGGGTTTCTTTTCAACCCCTGAACAGCTTAAAAATCTCTAAAATCTCAACTGGTGGTAGAATATCAGGGAACCCTGATGTGTGCCAATCGCAATGTAATGATCTTTATGTTCACATTTAAATGGGAAGTGCAGTAGCTTAGAAAAGCTGACCACTAGGCAAACCTTACATTGACCTGAAAGGAAAATAAAATAGTTTAAAAGCTCTCTGAACATTATCAAAAGATTTATTTGACATAGAAATTAAAGAAGGAATTCCTAAAATGGAGCTTTAGTTCCCAACTATTTGGTTTTACAATATCTATGGGAATTAAGCGCAAAAAGTGGTTTTGGTTGCTCGTCTTATTTCTTGACTTTTCTTAGTAAAGGTCCTGCTTTCTCTTCACTAAATAGATCAGAAAGTCCTAGACCTATGGATCTGCTTCAATATTTTTCTACAATAATGGAGATCACATCTGATCAGTCTCTAACAAACATACCAGCACCCTACTGAGATAGTATATTCTATTTATTGCTATTTCTTGGAGATGTACTGCGGACTCATAAACATGCATGCAGCACTATAACTTTTAGTAATGACAGACTCATTTCCCTAACTGGTAGTGATTTACGTTCAACAAAGCATTTAAACACATGGTTAATTTTATGCAAACATCGTTTCCCCCCTGACTAGGAACTAGAAGGGACCACCAGTGTGATGAAGTTCAGTCTTTGCATGTAAGCCTAGCAGCCTGCTGGCTTTGATGATATTATTAGCTGACAAAACATGGGCAGGTATTTAAGAGTTGTTGTTTAAAGTGTCGGTGATGTTAATAAGTCCTCATGAGAGAGATTCTTGGTGCAAACACCCCTGAGAATTCAGCATGAATTGGTTGTCTACTTGCAAGGTTCAAATGGATAGGACAATAACTGAAAGCCTGGAGAAGACTGAAGTGGGGAAGGACAGAAAAGTCAGCATGCTTACATGTTCGCTTAATACATCTGTAAGATAATGGGGCTTTGCCACCAGAGAATTGCGTGAGTTGTTATCATATGAAGCCCCTATTAAACTGCAAATGTATGCATTGATGAGATTGATGGAAACAGGGACTGCAGGAGAATCCCTGCTGGCAGTTGCACACTGTATCACTTCCGGGGAGATTCATAGGGGAATGCAGGATATGCACTGCCCAAACACATAATAATAAAATCACATCTTGTGTAAGGAAAGTAAACTCTTAAAGTATACTGCTGCAGAAATACTCTGCAGAATGAGAAAATATTAAATTGATTAAAAGACTAGAATTCAGTAGTCTTCCCACCGAAACATTAGATATTTTTCCTGAAAAACGTGTGTTTTATAGAAGAGAGTGTTGCAAAACCCAGCTTCATTATTCCAGGATGTTGAAGCCTCACCTCAGATCTGCACTGTGCAGAGACACTAGAGTAAGTTTTCAATGATCCCCCTTAGGTGGCAAACAGACCAGCTATTACTGCAAAGCTCTGCCCAGAAGAATACGCCCCATTTCTGTACAGGATAACTAGCCAGTAACATGTATCAACAGGCTTCTTCATCCAAACTTCTGATTCCTCAGGAGTTGTTTCTTTCAGCACCACCTTAACTGCCTCTGCACTTGGCCACAAAGCCATACTCCATAGCTACATACAAGAGCAACGCATATGTGACATTTTCCATACACATAACTCTCTTACACAGTCACAATATTGGAGGACCTTCTGGTTAGATGGAGAGAAGGCAAACAAATCATTGCTTTGCTTTTGTTTCTATCTTCTACCCACAGAAAAGCTTTGAAAGGAAATTTTGTCTGACAGCTTCCTCGTTTTGGTGGGCTGAAGTTCTAAGCTGAAACTCAGGACTGTCACTGGAGTTATAAAGATAAAATAGGTAGCTACTGAAGAAACAAGAGAAATGACTCCACTTAATTCCACATGAGAATATGCATTGTTTTCCTGAGCTTTGTGTGATGCATGAAACTAGTGCAAAGTTCATGTTAGGATTAGACTTCTAAAAGGTTTTGGAACACAGCCAAACATTTCAAGATTCAATCTCTATATTTTTTAATGGAGAGAAGATATCATCATGATCTCTGGGACTATGCAGATCATAGAAGCTTGCTCAGTAAATTTTGAATATAACCTGTAAGTATAAAGACATCCTTGACTGAAAAGCTTCAGGTGATAAATAACTGTTATATCCTTGCACAAATTATTGCAACAACTGACCCTCTACCATGAAAATCTCCCCATTATTTGGTCTGAATTTTCTAGCTACTCAATCTTGCAATACCTTTTGTTGGATTATTTTGTTTTGTTTTACTAGATTAAACAGCTATCTCCCAGAAGTCTTTTCCTTACGCAGAAGCTTAGAGCCAACAATCACCTCTAGCCTTGTCTCAAATAACTTGGTAGTTTATGCTTCTGAAGTTTCTAAGAAGCACGCTTTCTAGATCACTTTTTGATTTTTTTTCCAATTTCAGTGTTCCAACTCACACAGTTTTCTTTAAATAGCCTCACTGATTCTGAATACAATGGCAATTTTACATTCCTACTCCTACATAACAGTTTCAGCGCGTGCAGCCAAAGATCATTTTGTCCTCTTTACTCAAGTTTCATACTAGGAGCTAACTTTCAATTATTAATTCTAAAGACTTCTTATTGCTCTTCTATTCTGCATACAAACCCTTCAACTGTAAACATGGTTTACATTAGTTTAGGACAAATGAACATATATTTAACAGTGTTAAAAGGTATGTTTGTTTAAATGTGCCCAATATGTCAAGCAACCCAGACCTCAGTGTAACAGGTGACCTGCTTCCATTACAGCCTTTCACTTCACACACACTTGTGTTATTAACGTCAGCCAAGAGCTGTTTTATGTTTTCCAGACAAAAGATACTGACTAACCAGATATGACCTTATAAATGTCTGCTTTAGGTGATGATTCCCATTTATAATCCCTTTTGAGACAATTTTATAAGATTATAATTAACTTAATATGGATGCAATTAATTTAACTCAATATGACTCATTTTAAGTTTTTTGCTATATTTTTTCTGCAGGACTATGTCAAATACTTATAAGAATTTTTATTATATCAACATAGCTACATTGGAACAAAATCACGAGAACATTGAGTATGCTTGAGAAAACATTTTGTTGCATACAATAATTCCGACAGGCAGTAATAAGGGTCTTTAATGGCAATGTTCACTTCAACTTTTCCACATTTTTTCCAGGATCCCTATCTTAAGCAACTTTACTAGCCTTCTCAGGTATTCCTTTTTCTGCCCGTCTTTAAAGATTGATTCAGTGTCCACAGTCTTACTTTAAGACACCCCTTTGCCAATTCTTTTAATAGAATTGGCATTAACTTATTCAATTCTGAAGATTTTGAAACATTTCATTTAAGCCATTGTTGTTTAATCTCCTAAATATTAGCTGAAGGTATTTCAGTATCACACTAAAATATTATCTTGCTTATTTCCAATTATAAAATATCATATCCATTGATTACATCTTTATACATATTGCTAGAAAAATTTGTCATCTTTATCCAATATTGTGCATATATAATTACTAGGATTTTATTTGTTCTTCCTGTGTTTTAGAAATGCTTTCCTGGTTTTGGTACCCTCTTGGGCACAGAGGTTTTTTTATTGATGTATTTAGTTTTCTCTACTGGTTGATTTTATTTTCTAAACGTTGCTTTATGCTCACTATGGTGAGCTGCTTTTTTCATTTGCTACATACTGTTGTTTTGTAGGCTTTTTTGATTTTCAGAGGAGGGCTTGTAACTGGTTTCACCTCCCTTTTTACTGAGATTTTTTCAGCCACAGAAACCTTTCTTGACTGCAGAGCTGGGGTTTTTTTGGCATCTAATAAAGCATTCTTAAACAATTCCTAATTATCATGCACATTCTTGTGTTTAAATTTTTCCTCCCACTCAATTTTGCTCATGATTGTTTTCCGCTTTGGGAAATTGGCCTTTTTAAAGCACCAAGAATATAATACTGTTTGCACAAAACAAATAAAATTAGATCATGATTGCTTGCACCTAGGCAACCATCTAGTTCAGTGATCAATTCGTCTTTATCTGTCAGAATACGTAATCAGCAATGTCCCAACTTGGCCACGGTACCAACACTACTAGTTTTAGAAACTTGTTTTTTGGAAGCAGCAGCACTAAACTTTTAGCACACACACCACAAACTAATACAGCAACTCTTTATAGCACAGAGAGGTGTTTAAAAAGTTGCCTCAAATGCTTCCTTTCCTTCATCTCGTGGTCTGTAACAGTTCCCTTTTTCTACATGATCATCAGCAAGACGTTCATTTCTTAGACGTTCACCGTCTTGTGCCAAAAGCTATCAACCGCTAACAAGACATAATGCAGTTATAAATAAATTGAAACTGTAATCAGAAAATATGCCCTCTCTGGTTTTGATTCAGGACATGAGCTAAATCTTTTGAGGATAGATCCTAGCACAGGGATACAATCCAGCCCTTCTAAATACAGGGTTCAATATTCCAGCTTTTATACATCATTTATTTTGCCTCCAAATATGGGAAGTGCTATGGTAAGTTTTCTTTGTCATCTTGAAACACAAACTATCTGAAACATAGGCTATTTACAGGACTCCCTAATCCCTTAGAAAGACAGATTTCTGCATTGTGAAGCTGTCATTATGTCGTTAATATTCAGTATATTTTAATGGAGTCAAGTCAAGGCGGGATACAAAACTTCCATTTTCCATAGAAAAATCTAAAACTGTGTACATCCCTAGGATTTCAACTTTTGGGTTTTTCAGAGAAACTTTAAAAATACATTAGAGAGATTATCTTCTGCAACATTACCTATTTTACAAAATAGCTCATTTGTATTTTTGTGGGAAATATCAGAGAACACCAAAGTAATTTGACTCTTCTTGTAGTTTTAATTCTTGATCTTTTCCTAAGTTTGTGTTGCCAAGGCATTAATAATTAAACCACAGAGATGGCATAAAAGCAGAACTCCCAACTGATGAAAAATGCTGAAAAGCCAAAACCTTCTTTCTTCCCTCTAAAGACAGCTGCAGTTTGGAAATTCCAAAATGTTCCCAAGGTAGGAACAATCTGAACAGAAATATGCTTCTCAGATTTTTTTTTAGCTCCTGCTTGCCCAGCTGGCAGGCTGCTCAGCTCTCCACATTTGGGGAAACATAGAAACCAGGTAAAAACTCCCCTGGGGAAACTGGTAGACCAGAGGAAGGAAAATAGGCAGCTCCCTCAACTAGATGGCAGGCAACAGTCAACAGGAGGCTTGGGGGAGCTGCAAGCAAGACAGCCCATCTGGTAAGCTGTAGGGTCCATTGCAGAGTTTGTTACCTGAAAATCTGGAGATAAATTATTGACTTGGCTGTAAGGTCGGTGGGAATCTTGCTATCAAAAATTGTGGCAGCAAGAAGTGAATAATATATGCACAAATGTAAACAGCTTGAGTGTTGAGGCAGCTCTTGTTTTAAAGTACTGGTATGCAGAGAAGCTACTCTCCCAATGACCTCACAAAATGCTGCAACGTTTCGTGTTTGCCTGAGGTGTATTTATTATTTATACATAGGTGTGCACAGAGATTGAGCATACCATGGTCTGTCTTACATCTGCTACCCTCCCAAATTAATTTTTATCATAGAAATCATTCAGAGTTCATCACTGGTGGGGAGCCTGTTCATTGAAACTCATTATTGTTCTAATGAATTACACACAAGAGCTGTAAGTGATTACATTATAATAGTCAGACTCAGCCATTCAATGAAAATTTAATTACAGAGTACAGAGACATGACAAAAAAATCCATGTCTGTGTTCTGGAATGTAGCCTCCCCAGTCACAGCTGGCTATTGAAAGTCTTCACGCAATTACGCTTTTTCTTAATCACACCCATTTTTTAAGAAATGGAACAGAAACTGAAGTATGCAGGTCCCCTGCTTGCCCTTACTGTCAGCAATTAAGAAGACCTTTTGTTCACTCTTTGGGTGATCCACATACCCAAAATCTCAGAATATCCCATTCCTGATAAGAAGAAAGGACGCAATCCTGCAAGCCTGATGTAAAGTAATTGATATCAGCAGACTTATACCAACTTACTACAAATGAAGATTCCCCTCTTCGTAGTCACAGAAAAGGATTCAAAGCCACCCTACTGGAAATAATTTAAAGCACTGGTACAGAGCTTTACCTTTGGTCTTTTTTCTTCTTCTGTAAAACACCGCATCAATCGTATAAGCAATTATTACGTTGCTCTTTCAGTAGGGTCCGTAGTAGGATCCATGCTAACACATATGCCTTGGTGCTAACAACATAGACTCTAATGGGACCCAAAGGCCTCCTGAAATGGCTTCTCCTTCTTGTCTGCCAGCAACATTTTACAACTGATGAAGAGTCTCCCATCTCAACTGCAACAATTTGATTATAAACCAACACTACCTGAGCATCAGCCAAAGCATACTCTTAGCAAGGAGTCCTGTGCTGAAGTCATCAACCACCAGCATCACATTATCCTTGACTAGAACATAAAAAGGTTGATGAAGGATATCTATCATGATGAAAATAATCCCTGAACTGAGGGCATTGCACTGATATCCAAGAAACACCTATTTGTTGCATATACAATAACAATAATAATCTCTCAACATCAAAACAATTTCTGTTAAAAATTATGAAAATAACCCTCACCTTCTATATATAACGCTCTAAAGTTGTTTCCTAAATCACAATCACTCTTTTCCCTTTTGTGCCTCTTTACAATGCCACTGAGAAAGAATAAAAGTTACTAAGAAGATTTTTGCATTTTTCCAATGTTTTTTGACATTCCTTTGGGAAATCTATGAAAAATCTTGCTGGAGAAGTTTAAAAATAATTATTGAATATGTCTGCTTGAATATCCACATCATCCTTTTTTAGCAATCTTTATAAGATGAGAAATAACTTCCCCTTACACTTGAGCTGCTTAAGAGAAAATCCTTTTCGTCCAAGAGGTAGGAAAAATGGGAGAATAGGGGTTAGCAACCATGACACGCAGAGCCCACTGTTCCAAGTTAGTGAAACGTCTAGGAGTCACAATTTCTTCACTTCCCTTAAAAAAAAACTACTCTTCACATAAACTCAAATTGTTGCTACAGTTATACTGCAGTCTAATGAGATAATATAATTGCTAACACATGCCTCCAAATCACATACTGTGATTAAAGCTGTGTATGTTGCATGAGCGCGCTATGGAGTGTGCATCTGATATTAGCTGGTCAGTGTTATTAAAATAGAGAGGTTATAACCTGCCAACGTATCATCCTTGCCGTGTTTTCAGTTCATTCTCTTTTATACATGGCCACGAATGCCCTCCCGCACAGAAAGTTCACATTAGCTAAGACTGTGGGCACTTCAATGGTTAGAGTATCTGACAACACACATTCGCATTAGGAACATTTCCCAGTGGCGTATCAGTGATTTTCAGAATTAAATTACATCTGTTTAACGCTGCTCTTGTCATAGTCTGCAAACTGCAAAGATAAATTTACTGAATTCAAGTCACTGTGGTCTTAACCTAAAGAAATGGGCACACGAGAAGACATCTGTAACTATGAGTGACAACACAGACAACATCTGGAAATTGGAAAGGTGTTACTAACGCACCTCATCATCAGATCCCCTTGGAAAAAGCTTCTATGTTTTGCATGAAAGTAGCTGAAAGTCTGTGCCTGATTCTTGTTTCCATCTGACATGCAATTATAAATAGTGTGTTATTTAAAATACCAGAGTTTTAAAAAGAACCTATTTTTACAAATTAGTTTCTGGTGCTTACTGGGTGTCAGGGGTATATTGTGAAAGTCAAGACCAGCATCATCCAAATCAGCTAAGAGCTGCTTTAAAACAGGCTGGAGGTTTCTAAGGTGACTGGGCTTCAGCTGCAGCTCTGCTGCAATCACTTACAGATGTGCACTGATTTAGGAGAAGGAGAAGGATTTTATATCTTTTTTCCAAGTACAAGTGGAAGTATTTATGGGGGGGGAATCATAAAAGCCAGCATAATACTTTTGCCTTCAGAGAATGGTGGCCAGGTCTGGGATACTCCTAAACGAAGGGTTAGAGCCTAGGGATGGCTCATCCTACGGGAGTTTTTCACAATACCAATGCCTTAGGAAGCATTACAGGTAAGCAAGGAAAACGATGAGACATCAGGACTAGTACTGGGAGTTCCCCTTGCACAGAAGATCATGAGACCTTACTAGGGCGGGACTAGCCCTTCTAGGGTTTCTTCCCATGGTGGCTTCCTAGGAAATCTCATTTCCCTGGTGCCCAAGTTCCGCTATCTCCAATGACCCAGCTTTCTCATCCACTGCCTGAGGCTCAGGGACCCCCCAGAGCCCTTCTCAACTCTAAAGGTGTTGCTGAGGGATGCTTGGCTGGGGTAGAGAAAGAGCAGAGGCAGGAAAGGGAAGGGAAGTGGGAAGGTAGACAGGAGTCCATGAACGAGTTTGGTCAAAGGCAGAACAGATCATGAAACCAGTATGACTATTGTGATTCTAGCAGTGATATCTAGCACCTGATAGCCTTGGCATTATAGTCATGCAGCACTGCAATACTGCCAGGGCACTGCTTTAATTCCCATCACGCTTACTTCATGAGAAACATCAGAGGATGGTGGGAAGAAATTGAACAGCAGTGCTGGATACACCACCTGCACATGTTAACAAAAATCCCTGGAGAGAGGCTCCTCAGCAAGGGCGTGATTTGGCAGGTGTGTTGCACTCTGCCAGAAGTGACATTGATCTATCAGTCCAGGAGAAAATGAGTCTGAACCCAAAAGCCAGGACCCTACGGCAGGATTTACCACAAGCCACAAGACTTGTTCAATACTACATGCTTTCTAGTTTCCTCTGCTTCTGCCCCTCCATTCATCAAGTACAGCTTTCTGGGTGTCCTGATCTCCAAATTTACAATTAAATCACGATTAAAACACAGGATTGTTTGGATTCCTGGCTGCCAGTTCTCTCCTCTAGCCCCAGAGGATAGCAGAGACTACATACTCAGCTCTGTGGCTGAGACAGAGTTGATAGTTTGCTCTGTGACTGCTGTCCATAACACCTGCCAAAATTGGTTATATTTTGGGTATCAGTCAGATGTGTTAGATATGTATGTGTCAGGCAGCCCTCGTAAAAGGCATGTAAAATAAGGAGCAAGTCTGCGGGATACAGAATAAGATGAAATCATAAAACTGTGGTCTGTGTGAGTGGTATACCAGCAGAAACATAGGTACACTTACATGAATTCTATCAGGTGATACCATACAGTATAAAAAAAAGAAAATAAAAAAGATCTTTTGAACTATAACAGAAACTTTTTGTATCAGTACAATTTTAAAAATATCCCAACCCTGCCTACCCTCTGTCAGTGTTTATCTAACTTGAGAGAAAGCAAAGGTATGTGGACTGTTGGACTGTTAGCATAATATTTTCCACTATCATAAGGGAATCTTAAGTTTGGACAATTTTCATATAAATAGGATTTTATAAGTTGGTTATGATCCTAAACAGAGTATTTTAGTAAGTGAACCACCTCACTTTATATACTAGAGCAATTAATTATCCTTTTAACAAAATTGATTGTAGCAAGAGCACACTTTTTCCCCCAAGGAAATAAAAAACTACAAAATTTTAACCAATTAAAATCAGGGAACTTATACAATCCAGCAGAAATTAACATGCAAAATGTTTTGCTCTTTTAATATGATTTGATCTAATTCTATTTGAAAGAGCAATACAGAGGAAATAAGCTCTTTGCTATATCTGGCAAGGAAAGAGAAATAAAAGAAATAAAGGAAGGGATGAATGAAAAAAGTTGGGTTTTTTTAAATGTAGATTTGATACAGTAGCAATAATTTAACTTGGTTCTAAGTACACTGGGCAATAAATAGCCTCATAAATGTGCTGGGTAAACTCTGAGGATACAGCAAGGAGCCATTTATTGCCTTGTAACCTCAACGGCAAACTAAAATTATCTCCTAAATAACAGATTTTCTAGTTGCACTGAATTATTGTGTAACAGAGGGGCAATAACTTCCCTGTATCTCTCCCCTGGTTACCAGTAAAATGAACAGCATGAATTAGTTCCAGGTAATGTTAGGTGTCACTATTTTTAGCAGATTCAACCTTGAAAACTTTTCCAAGTTAACAAAAGTGAAAAACCAGGCTGGATTTGGGGTTCCTTCACGTGGTTTCCAGGAAAAACGTAAAGCAATTGCTACCTTCTGATGAGACTCCATATAGAAATTCATTTATGCATCCCCTGGCGAAGCTGGCACTGAAGCTGTGGGGCACCATGACACCACAAGGTAACAAATGATGCTGACTGGTGACACCCAAGAGTCAGCTTCTGGGGGATTCACTGCTGGTGCAACCCGACAAAAAGCAACCTGCAAACTTCATGAGATTTTTGCCAGTTCATGCTCTGACCTGTCTTTATGTCAGATCTCCAGGGAGTACTTGGGGCCTGCACTGAGGGATAAGCTGCCCCTTAGAGGTGCACAAGTTGCCCCCCACAGACCTATCATCTTCACAGCTTCCCCAGGAGGTTGCGCTGAGTTGTAGTGAATGAGGTGATTAGCTAAGAGATGGATAGATATGTAGATATGAGGGGGCTATTTTTTTTCTTTTTTATCTTTCTTTTTTTTCCAGGGGCGGGGGGGAGGGTGGTGTATGGGGGACGGGACACTGAAAAATGCCAGAAATAGCCAATAATACAGGAACTCACAGATTACATACATGGGTATATTAAGTTCAGACAGTCTAAATGTCTAAAGACTGTCTAAACCAAGGTACTCTCACCCTCCAACCATTGCCCAGCAATACTGACATATGCACTAATGAAAACAGGGTTCTCGTGCACATTTCTGAACTTAGCAAAACTTAGTTCAAGTTTTGGAAGAAGATTTATTTTACCTAAGCTATCTCACCCTAAGTTATCTGCATCTGCTAGCATTCTTACAACTCACTAATGTTGGCATTATAACTAGGAGTTAACTGGTCTTACAAAATTCTATATAAGGAAAATACCAACAGATTGCATAAAAGGGTAGAACAAAACATTCTTTGTCAAATGCAAGTTCAAGTTTTCACTCAGAAATACACAAAGATCTATAATAATAATATTTATCTATTACTTATCTAGTATCTTAGACATTTTACAATGAAACAAACAGATACATTAATTCCCAAGTTGCAGTGGTAGAACAGTCCAAGTTAGTATAAAACCATAAATAAAATCAAGATACAATGCCAAGAGCTTTCTGGAATGGAGACGGGTTTTATTTCAGAACAATTAATGCTGTGTTGGTTCGCAGGTCAAAAAGTCATATAGGCAAAAATACTGGTAACATGTCAAGTCCTCTTGAATATGCCAACTGTCCCACTTCTTTTTTAAAGGGATGAATATTCATATGAAAGATTTTTTGCATTTTGAGGTCTTCTTGGCAGTGGAGGGAACTGCAGACCTACCTGAATAAGGAGGTAAATCGATAAGCAGGTAAATTCTTGGTGCTGGGAATAAGCATGTGGACTGGATAGAATGGAAATCTAATAGGGTTTCCCCAAGCTTCAAGCACTGCTATGTGAACAATCACCAAATACACTTTTTTTTCACATGGCCTGCATGGATTCTGGAGAGAAAGCAAGGCAAGATAGGCAGCATAGGTCTGATAGGATAAGGGAAAGATGCCTAGCCTGAGGCTTTGGCAAGAAGGAAACCATCTGTGAGCTGAATGTGCTGCTTCTGTTCAGAGAATCAGACTCTTCCCTACATTTTAAGTATATGGGAATTATGCTAAGAAAACACACTGAATCCATGTCACCAGGTGTGTTTTTAGCCAAACAGAAACTAACTTCCAAAGCTCCAAATTACCCTTATTAATTAATTTAGGAAGCAAGAGTATAATGTAGTCAGATGTTACAAAAAAAATGTCTAGAAACAAGTTCTTTAAAAGTCTGAAAGTCACAAACCACCGTTCATAAAACTGAACTCCAACTTTGCTGGAATTTCATGGCACGGTCTTGGCATATCACAGTTCCTTACGCAGCTGAGTTTTAGAGATGCCCTTCAGACCTTTTCTGAAAAAGCAAGCAGTTCTGTGGATAAGTAGTGACACACAGTTGTCTTCCTGGCAGTGAGATCTGCCAAGTAAAGCCACTGGATAGACAAGAGACTCTCCAAAAGATGAAATGTGTAGTCAAAGTAAAAGTTTAGGCATGACACAAACAATATTATTAATTATGTTGGACGTGCTCTGCCAAAAAAACAGTTGAGTAGGAGAGAAAGGCACAGAATGTAAAAGAGAAAAAAAGACAGAAATAATACCATCCTGGAGATACCCTACCAGCATCTGCCAGAGAGACTCGAGCAATAGCCAGTTTGGCTAGTGGCCAGTACCATCTGTGTAGTATCTTACGCTATATGAAAAAGCAAGCCAAACTGCGGCACTTCATTTAATATCAAGAGCTCTCCACTCCACCTCTGATTTTGTGGAACATGCCCCTTCCAAACTTCCCCTGAAAGTCCCAACACAACAAAATAACACAAAGAAATAGGAAGTTTTCTTACCAATAGAACAACACTGAAATCAATGAATTGGACAATCATTTCATGGTGCATTTCAAATTCTGAAGCTACAAAGATAAAATGCCTAAATCTAAAACACAGCTGTTTCTGCCTCTTATAAAGACTCTAAAATTATGGATATCCTCTTACTTAACAAGTACATCCATAAATGGGTACCACCAATATGCTCAAATCGGATAACAGAAAAACCTATCGACATATTAGGGGAAAGTGCATCTTTTCCATAATTCTGTTGACCTCATGGTTTGTTTTGACTCCTTAAATAGCAAGTTTGTGGGGGTTTTTTCAGTCAGTGCAAAATGTGAAAGGACAAAGAAATTTTGCAGAAGAGAGAAAGACCCTTTTGAAAGGAGGTTTAATAAATAAGAAAAAGTAATGCATTTACTTTTTGTTAGTGGGATGGTTAAAAAGTGAATGCAGTCAGGTCCAGTGTGTATTAGAAGTGCATTTTTTTCTGAAATACTTGATGAAGCACATATGTTGCCTTATCATAGCTATTAAATTTTGTCTGGTATTCAGCACACCTCTTAACTTCAAGAATTTGACATACGCATCAACCTTCTGGAGATGTACTGAAGATTTCAGAAATATCCCAAAAGACTCAAGAATGTGACTTCATACTAACATCCATTAAAATAATAAATGTTTGCCCAAGAACTTCTTGGAAAGTGTAGCAATTTGTATGCCTCATTGCCTCATTTGAAAGTTCTTGTAGGACTCAATCCAACAAGGCAGTCAGAAAACACCACAACAAAAGGACAAACAGTATGAGAGCTTATCAAGTCATTTGTTCATTCTGTGAAAGCACCTCTGATGGCTTACTTTGCCACAATGTACAGGCCTAAGAGTTCAACCTTGGCAGAAAATAAAGGCTCTGAAGCTCTGTGAGGAGACTCTTCTCCAAGTTCAGTCCTCCATTTCTTCTGCAGCCACCCAAGTCTGCTACAGATATTGCTCCTTCCTAAGAGAATTTAAATTCTTCTCTTTCTCCACTTTGCCCTCTTCAGACACACCTGACTCCTTCCTGCATCAGAGGTTTGTACCTAGAGGAACAGACTGTGCTGGACACATTTAAAGCACTTGGTGCTGGTAATATCCTTAGCATGCTGGTGAGTTCTTTCTTCACTAGTATTTGCAAAATAAGACTAGCATGGCAGGTCACTGTGAAATTATTTGAGCAGTTCATATTAATGAATCACTAGTCAAATCTGTTGTGAAGTAAATTATTTCCCTTGAAAATACAGACAATTGAATGAAATTTTGCTTGGACAACAAGGTGCCACGAACACTTTCAATGTCCATCTTGTAATTTTTATCCAAGGAATTTTAATTAACATTTCCTCTATGCTAGCTACAGCCTTTGACTTCCTCTAAAGCCAAGAATTTAAAGTGCATTTCTTCTGCATTGGCTGGAGATGTACATAGATCATTGCCACTAGAGTCTGCCAATTTTTCAATTTATATTGAGCAATTCTACATTCTCAGTTCAGTAAGTGACTTGAATAATCCTACTTATGAAAAAATGTTTCTCTAGGGAAGTCAAATAAGGGAATCTGTACAACATCCTCCAGGTAGCGAGGCCGTATTATCCATAAAAACAATATATATATATATATGTGTGTGTGTGTATATATATGTATGTACATATGTATGTTTATATACTAATACATAAACATTTCCACGGCCCTCATTAGCACTCCAAAAATGATGCAAAGACCACTGAATTCCATGGAATAATTCCTCCATATGTCAAATGCAGACTTCAGGTAAATTAGTGGGATTATTCCATAAATTTGAAATGCATCCACTTGCAAATAATATGTGGAAATCTGAATCACAGTCTCATAAGAATTAATAATTACACACACTGACAAAAGTCCAAGGATTATGAATATTATCAGAGATTCTGCAGTAAGAAGATCATACCTAGATATTCTTACAGCACAAGAATTCACAGAGAATTAACTTTACACTTTTGTCATAATGCAGTTCAGCATATAAGGAGGAAGCAGCTACGTATTTGTAAAGAAAAACAGTGCGGTCACTGTCATGTTCTAGTTACCAGTTCAAATAAAAAACCTGAGCAAGTGAATACATGAACAACTCCTGCCAACCAATATAAAATCGATTATACCGTGCCAATTCCGAAATGCAGATTAGACACTCTTATTGCTGTTCTTTGCCTGTGACATTTTATCCATTTTTTTAATCTCCTCTTACAACTTTATCTCAAGATTCAAATCTTCTGCCATTTCCTGTCTTTCTTACAATCTTTTCCCCTAGAATAAGGTTTTTAAATCCTTCTTTCTTTCTGTGAAAAATAGCACTTTACCTGACTCACTCTGACCTTTCAATGTTCCTAATTTACTTGGATGGACAATTTCCTTCCCTACACTTCTCTCTTTTTAGCAGGCTGTGAGAAAGTACTGGAAACAGCAAGTCCTTAAGTGTTGCCAGCACTTAAAAAGTTAATGTGTTGTTTTCTTCCCAGGACTAGGTAGAATGGCTGAGATCACTGTCACCGAGACACCAAAACTGTGCAGTCCTGATTCCCTGTTAACCAAGGCTCCAGGAAGAAAATCCCCAAAATGTTGGATCCAAAAAATGGCAAAAAATCCCATTAAGAAGAGGACATTCTGATAACCGTATTGATCTAGACAGAAAGGAAAACTCAGTATGAATCCAAAGGCATCTGTCATGACAGTCTTGTGACATTGTTAAATGCACAAAAGATGTAGATTGTCAGGAAATCAAGGGAAATCAAAGATTTGCAACATTTCAATATGTAATTAATAAAGTGAATTACAACTTTATAGCCCACTTCTTAAGCACTTTTAATAGACTGTTAGAAATAACCCAAGAAAACCATAACACTTTACTTTCTCTGCATTGAAAAAATTGTCTCCCCCAACAAGATTTTCAACATGAGGCATTACAGATACAGAACTGGTCCTGTTCTGGGTTACTAGATTACTATGGCAGGTAAATATCACAGTAATTAAGAGCCAGACTTCACCTCTAGATAACAAAATGCAACTCCCAGTGAAACACAGGAGAGGCTTTGTGAATATTAGATCACTATACCAGAGAAAAGTAAAAGTTAAAGGAAGACAGATGAGTGTTCTTTCTAAAGAGTTTACCATGGACAAGAAAAATGCTTAGCAAAGCCCGTGGTAGGCCTGTCGATTTCAGGGAAGATTAGATGGTCCCCGGATTTGAGAAATATATTCAGTCAAAAACCCTGTGGAAAGGAAACTACTAAGAGGTTTTGTAAACTGTATATTTGCGTTAGTTAGGTTATATATATACACTATGATATAAAGACCTTTGCCTGTCTTAAAAAACAAAGCTTATCAGTACTGTCTTTTCTAAATCTCTTTCCTATTTTCTTTTCAGGTTCTTCCTTCTGGGATGCTCTGTAGTTGTTTGCAAGCTGTCAGGGCTGCTGCATAGAGGATTGATCAGCAAGGCATATACAGCAGCATAACGTACACCCCCCGGCCATCACCTTCCTCCCTGAAGCTGATTACCCAGAAAAGAGCTTGCAGCTCATTTTTTGTACAAAAAAAAAAAAAAAAAAGACATCTATGACACAATTCTTCTGCAACTGCCTTCCAGAAGAAAAAAAAACAAAAAACAAACAAAAAAAACCCCCAGAAACAAATTTGCAATTAAAATCCTTCTAAATTTTTAGATATTGAAATTACAGCATGAATATTTCACTGACAATTAAATGGCAAAACAACCCCCCACAAAACATGGTTAAAGTTTAACCACTGTAATTATATTCCTTAAGGCATTTATAAATACATACAATATCTAAATATTTATCATGAAATTCTAATGTTAAAAACTTGTTCTATTTCTCTTAAATATACACTTCCTAGTTTCCTATTAAGTGGATCAATAATACGGTCTGAGATTTTTCAAGTATGTATATCTTTGCTCTGTGACTGTTGAAACTAAAGCAAAAAATAAATCTGCACTCAAGTTTTTCTAGTTGCTAATATCTTAACAATATTTTTTAGCTTTTTTCAGGCCCAATTTAAGGCTTCTAAAAGTAGACTGACTTTCACAAAAGGGATGTTAGCCATTTTCTGATGTTCAGCCATATTTTAAGAGTTTTTAACCAGGGAACAAAGTAGCCCTTGGCAAATAGGGGTTAGTGGATGTGGTCACCTCCCTGTCGTACAGCCCGCTAAGGAGTTCAGGTCCTGCACTATAGTGTAGGCACTGTACTCCTTGTTACCATCAAGTTTTGCTGATCATTGCACTGCAGAAAAGGATCCTATTAAGCCAATAGTATAACTTCTTTCAGACATCCTCATTTGCCTTTGAAAAGAAATTAAGAGTTCATCTGGCATCGTTAATTCTCTATCCTGTGCTGCTGAAAATAAATGTGGCCTAGAGTAGGATTACTCTTCTGAGTCTACTGAAGCTCTTGCCAACAGAAGTATGGGACTTTATCTCAATTCATCTCACCGGACTCTGAAATTAATGACAGTTGGCAGTACGAACATCTCACAGATATCATCCCTTATCATCTCAGCTTTTGGACCTCAGGTGAAGACTGTTAAATAACAAGTCCCCATCTAATGAGCCTGACTATCAATGGATCTGAGATGCAAGATGAATATAAAAAGAACAAATACTGGCACTGTAGTGTCAGTAGATGGACTTTACAGGGTACTAAACCTCTATGTGGAGCTAAAAATCTCTCCAAAATTAAAAGCAACTGAACAGGAAACGGAGAAGAGGGAGGAAGGGACACCAACGAACACTTGCTTGGAGCATTTATTCAGGATGCAAGATATCGACTTATGCCTCAAGCAACTGTGCTTCCAAAAGCTATGCCTGCACAGCAGAGGAAGACCACCACCACCCCCCTCCCTGATATACCCCGGCCCATCCAACCTGGGGCAGGATTCCTTTGGTCCATGATGAGTTCTTGTTTCAACCCAGCTCCCTGGGGTTGAAACAAGAACTCCTTTCCTATCCACCTGCTGATGCATGGGCTATAGTGATCAAGGGACAAGGATTTCTGTGCTCACTGCTGGGGTGAGGACTGCCCATGCAGGCTGCTGCTATAGAAGGCGGGGAGCAGCCACGTTTGAGGAGCTTTGCGGTACTCTGCCATGAGTCCCATACCTGAGATGGCCCATGATGCTGCTGAGGCTGGATTACACTGATCTAATGCCTCATATGTGCCAGGCATTCCACAGGGAGTCCAAGAATTTAAATTCTGCTAGAAGATCGGGAGAGCAGAGAGAGGCTTAAACACAGATCTTCTTCCAAATGTAACCCGACAGGTTCACCTATAACAAAGGAAGTAAAAACACAAAAACAGCAGTGGAGGAATATTGATGGGAATAGAAACCATATAGCAGGGGGTATAAGGATGCAATTAAAAAGAAGAATCTTTCATCATGTATTTTCTGATATCTTCAAAATACAAGTTGATCTGTAAGGGTGGTAATTAGAGTTCTGACACTGGGAGGATGAGAGATCTGAAAACACGCACGGGACAGACTCCTGAGACTCAAACACTCATCCTAATTAAAATCTATTATTACAAATCAGTATTGCCTTTTTCCTTTCTTCAAAGTTACATTAATTTGATAAAACAAGCACAGCAGAATTTCGAATGTTAATCAAAGAGATAACAGTTTCACAGGACAGATCTTTAAAATTCTCCCTCTTGTACTTTCACAGAGAAGACTGGAGCTGAAAAAAAAAAACCTGAAGAAATGTTTTCCTATTATTGCTTTACAAGAAATAGACAGCTAATCAAAAGAAGATGCAGTAAAAACAAAAATACACAAACCCCCACATCTGCTATCTCAATAAGGTATCAGAAAAATCCTCTTCATTTCCCTGTAATGAGATAGCATAGTTTAAAACACAACAGGGTAAATTTTGAAAGCAGCAAGCTGATCTAACTACACAGATCCTATTGACTCTACACTGGCCACACAGCTAAATCCCCGAGTGCATCTTTGACAACATATCCCTTAAGAAGATTAAAGATTCCAGCTGATCTTGGTGTTAAAGATGTGGACTGCCTCATGGAAAACCCATATGGCAATAAAATTTCATTTTCGTAAAATCATTAAAATAAAGTAACATCCATCTTCCTTTCACAGAGGATCATTCCTTTCTGAGCACCAAGAGAGAACTTCTCTGGGAAAAAGAGGAAACTACATGTTTTGCTACAGGCCAAAGAGCAAAACCTGATTTTGCCACTCTGACCAACTTTCTCTGTAAGATCTGAAACTAAGTTTTATACTAATAATTTGGCAGCTATGGTTAAACAACAAGATAATTGATGTGCACTGATCTAGCCTATTACTGGGTACTGCAGTCCTGCCAGACCATGCTAGTGTGCTTACTTACGCTCCTTTGTTCATACATGGTAGATGTAGGTTATAACAACACTTGAATGTAAGGGATAGTTGCTCTTTGAGAGAAGGCAGAAATGGCCCATAGGCGAGCTGTTATAAAGCACTGAAATCAAAGAAAAGTGCTAACACAGTAATCATTTCCACAGAAAAACGTATGTCAAGAGAAAAAAAAAAAAATGAAACAAATAATGAAAGAGATGGTCTTCTGTGTTTTTCACTACCTTTAGGAGAATATATCTGGGAGCCTTTAAAGATCCTATCATTACCTTTTCACAAACACAGTTCTGCATAATTCTGCTTTCTGATCATTCCAGGGAACTGTGTAAATATTTTCTTCAGCATGAGGTTTTTTTAGTGAGCTTCACGCTTCTGAATTTTACTTTGAATTTTTATTTTAAAAAATCATGAAGAAAACTAATTTTCCACTTCTGAAGGTTACCTGGTCTCACTTGGAACCACGTAATCAAAAACAAAACTATGCCAAGCTCTATAGCTCATAAATACTTTCAACCATTTGGGTTGAGATTCAGGATGGTACTGATGCATGGATTCATGTTTTGTTGTCAAAGTATTACGTGGTTCAGTTTAAATAATGATCAAGGTTGACACAAAAAAGAGGAGTTCTCAAATGCCAAGAAATTATGTTAGGACAAAACTCTTGCAGGTACCACACCACATGTCTCGGATAAGTATAACGTGTCAAACTTTCACTCATTTACCAGTCTGAATCAATCAGGCCTGAAACTATGCTGGCATTTTAAAAAGTTTATCTAATTATTCGTTTATTTAGAGAGCCTTTGATTATTACAGAAAAAAACAGTATTTTTTACTTGTCTTTCTCTTCTAGACCAGAGATACTTATAACAAAGTGCTAAAGGAAAAGTTGTTATTCAAATACATTTTAGGTAGAAGTAAGAAAATACTGACTGATCACCTCTATAGAAGCTAACACACTCCAGTTTTCTCCAGCCCAGTTTTTTCACCCATGTTCCAGGTACATTCATCTCTATTCTCAAAGAAAATTCATATCTAATACCCAGATTCTAAATAGCAACCACTAAGTATTACGCTTTCACAGATTAAAAATAAGCAAATAAAGGGAAGGTGTCAAAATGACAGCAAACAGAACATTTAAATGTCGGCCTGCTACAAAATTGAAATGGTAAACAAATATTAAAAGTGGCGCAGAAGCTGCAGCCTTCTCTCCTTCACATAAGGGCTGCTAAATTACTACACTGCCCAATTTCAAAAACTGTTAAATAGAACTTCAAACTAAAAATAAGTGCTGCCAGAAACACTGAATTTTGGAAATGAAAATGAGTCCAATGTGTAAAGACATTTTCAAACCCTCCCACAGCTCCAAGCGGCTCTGCAGGCCGAGTCCCCAGTTCCCCTCCCCAGCTGCACCTGCACCCCATGGTCTCTCCCTCCTCCTGCCTCCAGGGGAACACGTCCCCCTCATCTGCCTGGCCACTGCCCTCGTCTTGTCTGATGCAAACATGGTGGAGGAAGCCTGGAAGAGGGAAGTCAGGGAAAAGGGGAGGATATTGAGACCTGCAGGCAAGTGAGGGGCAGAAAGCAGAGGGATGGAGACCAGCCTCAGGTGTGTAGACAGGGAGCCGTGGCTCGGGGGAAATGGTGGGGAGCAGGGGGTGCCCACAGGAGAAGGAGCTGCCCCATACGGGCACCGAGTGGGACAGCCAGGCCTGTGACTGCAATTCTGTGGCTTTTGGGAGAAGAAAGGGTAGGAGGTTTCCACGCACGTACTTTGATTTGTTTCTACTCACAGACCTGCTTGCTTCTCCCCCTTCCACATCTGTCACCCCTCTGGGGACAGGTGGGAGCAGGAAGGGTGTTGGGCTGACCATTTTGTTTGCTCAGCTGCATGCCAGGGTATGATGCTTTTCAAACCCCAGTGGTGTCATTTGTCAGACATTACTCGTTTTCAAAACAAATGGGAAGTTCCTCTACAAGTAAAATTGTGATATCAACACTACGGATTAATTTTTGAACTAAAAATTGTATGGCATTTATGTGGCAAGTTTTCGGTAGTGCTATATTTTGCCTGGATTTTAGAAGGGAAAAGTCTGCTTGGAGGTAAGCCTTTTCCCTTACAGGTAAGCACTGTACTGCACAGAGCCTTCGCTGTCTGTACTCCACAGATCATACGTTGCCTGATGTCAGCATCTCTGTGATGAACATGAAGATTTCACATTAAACTAGGGTTGGTATTATCTCTCAAGGAATTATTTTTACAGTCACGATTTCATCAGTGGAGGAACTGACAGGCAGCAGACCTGAGGATAAGGCAATGCAGGAAACAGCTCACTAGTTTAAAACATCCAGAAAGAGGGATTCAGGCCCAGAAGAACTGCCTCATGAGGGCATGGGAAAGAACAACAGCTATTTCTGCATGCATGAACAAGGTCAGACCACTGGTTTAGGCCTCTCTAATCCTTGGACCTTTCAACGCAGACTTCTCTTTTGTTAAGCAGTTACCAGCAAGAGAAAACAACTGTCATATTTGCTGCTGCTGGTGTGGTGTTTAATCAAAGCCACCAGGGTTACAGTAAGTGCAGCCTTGCAGCACCCTGTGCTGCTCCTAGGCTCTTCCTGGAGAGACCTTCCCACCTCCCTGCAGCTTTTGGTCCCATGGCAGACCTGCACATGAATCAGTAAGTTGTCCTTTGCAGCACAGAGTTTTGGAGATCCTTAGTTTGCCTCAATCATGAGGACCGACAGTTCCTGTTAACGTACATGTGCACATGACACATCCTTTCCATTCAAAGCACGGCTGCCAGGGTCACCTTCTCTGCCCAGAATTCAAACCATGTTATTTCCATCTTTAGAACTCCAAAAGAGGAAATCACTTAAACATATGATTAACCTTAAGTGTGTACTTAATCCCAGCACTTTTGAAATTTATTTCCCTTGAAGTCCATGGTAGTTCAACCTGTGATGGATGGCTTTGCAGAGACAAGGTCTGAAACTTTCCACAAACAACTTCTATGTTACAGCATTGAGTCCAAGCACCATTTGGGTTAAGGATGAAGTCCTCACTCTATTAAATACATTTTTTAAATTGCCAATTATTTCAACAGAACAAATATTTTGGGTTTTGTTTTCAGGTTGCATGCTTCTGAGAGAAACCTTTTTTCTTCCCCTTCCTAACTAGAGGTTGGGAAGCAAACTAATGCTTCTGAAAAGACAAGTAAAATTTTCTTATCACCTGTAGTTCACAGCCATTACGTCAGAACATGACAGAAGTAAGCTGTATCATATCATACTGATGTGAACAAGAGGGCTCAGCAAAACACTAAGCTTTTCCACACAGTAAGTATGCCACTACTGTGTTTTGGAGAGTAGTAGGAACAGCATTAGGCTATATATATTGTACTGGTCAGTAACTGCCTGGCAGCATTGGGGTGCAGAGTTCATTTCCTGTTTCAAAAACAAAGCCTCATCTAATTAGTCACTTACTAATCCAATATTCCAGGCCTCAGTTCATAAAAGGAGTAGACTCTTAATGGTAACTCTTCTTCTTCAAATATTTCCATCTGTGAATTTCTGCTCTTAGAGAATGCCAGTTACTAATACTGCACTCTGGCAACTACAGCTCTAATTTCTGCAATTCCAGCTTTTCAGTGTTTTAAAGATTAATTTGAAGCATTAACAGAGGAGAGTTTACAATTAATACGTGGCAGGGGCAAAAAGAGAAGCATAGCACATCCCTAAAAAGAAAACATTTATGAAATGGTGTATACACCATCACTTGGGCACGCTGAGTCTCAAAAGTAATGCAAAGAGACAGAGTTTGTTTTCCTTTTCTTCTGCAAAACTACAATGAAGTGATAATGACCTCAGGAGTGTGTGTGTGTGTTTATTCCATCTTTGGCCCATTTGATGTGGTTTTGGCCTAAGGAAAAGCTAAAGGCTAAATGTATTTTAAGTGGGCTAAAACCAAGATAAACACATGTCCCTTAGGTCATTATTTCCATTAGATGACAGCTTGCATAAAATATCAAAAGCATTGTAAAAACAGTGTAAACTTTAAAAAATATATTCTTTCATAGGTCAGCCCATCTTTTAGAAAGTGTATACTGTTTCTAAGCAATTGTTTCTTCTATTGTCAAAGTTCCTTCTTTGGGAACAGAGAAACCAAAGTTTATTTGGACTTTGGCTACGCATGACATAGTCTGGGCTTTGTAAATCCTACACATAGCACTGTAAAATGCAAACAGTGTATCCAAGCAGTAATCATGCTCATCATGCACATAACAACTGTGTACATAGAAATATCTATCAGTTACACTACAACTTCAAAGACTTGATCTACATGAGAAAGACTGTCAGTGCTTCAGAACTATGCTAGGACTTGATTATGGGTACACAAACAATTTAACAAGGTTTGTGCCTGGTGTGGCCAACATCCATGCTTGTAGCTGAGAAAATGGCATTAGCACAGTTTTGTCTCGCTTTTTGGCACATATTTTGTGGGGAGTGACAATCAGTAAGACAAGAAAGCTGTTTGAAAGACATACTTCTTCCTCCACAGGTGAGTCAGAGGAGCAGGGAGCTCTTCCCTGCTGTTGGTGCTCTGGCTTTCCCCTGCAGCCTCGGACTGCTCTGGCAAGGGTTGTCACAAAGAGGGTTTGTCAACTCACCCCCCCACGTTTTTTGTTCTCAACTCCTCCAGATACAAAACTGGCATGCTTTCTATTGCTTGCTCTTGAGCTACTCCATCCTGCTGATGTTCTTAGACTGTTTTTGTGGATCACAGTTTGAACAATATTTTCCACATAAAAGGTTAATGATGGAAAGATTCACTTCTGGGGGAAAATAACACAAAAAAAAAAACCTGAATAATAATTTTTCTCCCCTTCTTTTTAAAGCTCTAATTCTGCATACCCTGTATTTACCCAGAACTTTTTTTTCTCTTTTTCTGCATTCTGAAAATTAAAAAGGAACCCAAAATTTTACATTTGTTTTCTCAAAATTGTTTTGCTGAATCCGAGGTTGAATTAAATGCTGCAAGTATTTCATGGTTCCCAGCAACCGAACCAATTTGGGAGGCATTGTGCCTTCAAGATTTCAATTGTGCTGCAGTTAATTTACAACTTCTTTTTCCCAGACGCTCAGAATAGAAAAAGTGAAAAGCTGAGGCTTTTGTGAATGGGCATGTCACAAGACAAAAGTATGGCTGAGCCTAAATCCACACCTGGGTTTAATGTATTTTCAGTCTGCTCCCTTCTTAGTCCTGTTAGACTTTAATGTTGTACACAGTGTTTCTTTTCTGTAATATTATCGCTTCACTGTTGTTTTAGGCAAAATGCAGTAATTTTTTAACCTTTCCTGAGTGACATATGGAAGACCTTTCTGCACAGGGGGCAGGAAAGCAAGAACAGGCAGCTTCTAACAATACCATCGCTTTATTCTCAAACGCAACTTTCCTAAATTTAGCTTTTGGTAAATGTTTAGTAAATTTGTTTGCAATAGACAGGAGGGAAGTAGACCATTTCAGCTAAGACTATGCTTCCTCTTCTTTGGATCAGTCATCCCTTCAAAGATAATCTAATACTACTACACCATACTCCTAATAGCTTAGCTCTTTTTTACCTGGCATTAGATAAGTGACTTGCATTAAATACGTGGATTAATTTGTATAATGACTGAGGTGCTGTGCTTTTTGTACTTCTGTGCAATTAGAGAACATAAAAGCATTGTTATGAGTGAAATGCAGTGTTGAGTTCTAGGAGGAATTTTAGGATTCAGATTGGAAGATTATGTGAGTGGTTTAGCAATATGACAAATATTGCTTACACGACCTTAAAAGGCTTAGAGCAGATTTCAATTTTGTCATTCCAGGAGAAATTTCTTCCATTATTCTTTGCTACAATCTGCTGAACTCTTATTAGCCTCAGTAAATCAACATTCACACTGAACTGGAATGATTTGCATGTAAATCTGCTCTCGTCGCTTCATTTATATGAGTACAGTCAGAGCCCTGTTCAAAGTAAGCAACTATTACAGTGTCCATTCTCACTGTATGTGCAGCTCAGCTGCTTCTTCACTGGAGTTACAAACCATGATGCTATTGCTCCATTATTAAAATAATGGCCCTGGCATAGAAATTTTAGGGGTCAGATGTGTCAAGCTGCAATGAGGTGGTGAGCTATGGCTCAGGATTTTCCTTCCAAGTCCACCACTTTGGTTAACTGGCACTCTTACTGTCACTGGTGCTTATGGTGGTCATGATTTCACTTGTAGGCTTGCTGTTTGTCTGGGTTTTGGTTCTGCCATAAAATGTTCCTCCTGATGGCAAATGGAAGGAACCAACATCTGCCTCCCAGTTGTATTGGCAGTAATGAGCAGAGTTACTAACTGGAAAATGCTGAGAGGAAAAAAAAAAAAAAAAGGAGAAAATGAAAAAAGAGAAGGAAGAAGTAATTCAGTAGGGGGAATGTCATGCTTGGGGTGGACAGCAAAAAATGGGGCAAACGGAACAAGTACAATGAAAAGCAAAAGGGAATTTGATCTCTTACACCAGAGAAAGTCCATTGACTTCAATGGAGTTACTGTGACTTCTGTCCAGACTTTTGTTTTCAAAGAAAACAGTAAGGAGAGGTTCAGAGACAAAAGGGAAGTGGAAGGAAGTACATAGGAAAGGAAAAGGAAATCCCAAGATACTATAAAAAAACCCCAAATGCTAACAACTAGTACAAAATGCTCTTTCCCTGTCTCATGCTCTGCTCCAGCTGTTTCTTCAAACTAACTACATCCAAGCAATACCCCCTTAATTTTGTTGTGTTTTGTTTGCTTGGTTTTGGTGTGGTTTTTTTTTTCTTGAGTTGATTTTTGGTTTTGTTTGATATTGTACTTTCCCAACATTTCAAAGGCACCTCTGTACATCAAAATACTGCAAACATGAAGCCAGTAACTTTTTGCTTTAGGAAGTGGAGGAAACGAGACTCACAATGCTGTAGTGAGCATACACTGCTCTATTTAGCGCAGGAATGGAAGTAGTGGACGTACTCTCTTAAACTTTTGCTAGCAGTTGCACATTTCTGAGGTGTTTGCATCTGTAGTATTTTGGTTGCTAGGATTCCTGGCCCCCTTCCCCTCACTTCTCCCTCTCCCCCAACTACTTATGAAATGACACTGAAAAGAAGGGAGGAGAGATGGCTTTAGAGCTTCGCTCTTATTTTCCATTTTCTTCTTTCCGTGTCTACTCCTCCTAGAATGGCAACAGCCAGGCACGCTTTTTTTCTTGCTGAAACAGTCCCATTCTGTGCACTTCTAGTGATATCCATATTTTTGTTTTTATTAGCGTTTCTCTAATTCCTCAATTTCTTTTTACGGTCTGATCTTTATAGCATCTCCCTCTGAGTTTTTTTTTTTTTTGAAGAAATGTATGATTGTGTTTAAACCTCTTCCTTTTCTCTCTCTTTTTTTCTTTTCTTTTTTCAAGAAAGGACTAAAATATGCAGAGAGGAATAAAAACGCCTTTGAATAAAAGGCCAATTACACTTATATAACGTTACATTTCCTGCATTGAATTTGCATACTGCATCAATAGTTTTCAGAAGACTTCCAAGAAATAACAAAGAAAAGAACAAGAACAGTCTATGCCAAGAACATCCCTAAAGAAAAAAAACAGCCATTCTTTTTGAATACTAAGAAAACAGTGTTTTACTGCACAGAGCTCACGATATCCTCCCTCATTAGAGAAATATCTGCAAGCTGTAAAGTATCTGCCCTGGCAAAGGATTCACAAATCACAACAATTACCTGCTTCTTTTGGATATTGAATCAGCTAATTACCCACCAAAGTTTGGATTGGACATCTGCTACCTGACTTATTTTAGTATCCACCACAGAGTGCTTCTTGGCAAAGGTTTTCAGCTTCTCCCCTCACCCACCTCTCAATAGGAAAATGGGAAATTATTTGGATGCCATCACTAACCATTAAGTAAAACTAGGATACTCTGGCCTAAGGTACCTGATCCCTGGATGACCAATAGGATTTCTCAATGCTTCAGGCCAAAATGAGTTTTAGCACAGGTGGAAGAAAAATAAATGAGAGGAAGAAAGAGTGGGGGGAGAGGGGGGAAAAGAGGTGGAGGAATAGTCAATTAGACTTCTAGTGGGCTGAAAAATAAATAACCAGTAGCCTCTAATGTAATATGAATTACAGTTTGGCAAGCACTAGGGATGAATCACAACATCTGGCATCCTAGGTGTTACTGTTTATCTAAACTACCAATAGCATCTGTGTAAGCAAGTACTGCCAGTGCCATTGTCTACTATCATCTTTTATGTTAGGAAACAAGTGTAAAAATGTTATACAAGGCGCTGTTAAAAACCTGCTTTTGAAAATCTCTGCCAGAACTTCCTCCCCAAGGAGAAAACGCACCCGTGTGTAGGCAAGGGGCACTCCCGCTGAAATCATAGGAAGTTCCACCCACTGAAACGAAGGATGAATTTGCCCCCCGGTAATAAAGATTTCTGCCTCATACAAACGAGAGGCAGCTGCTTAAACTAACTAACTATACATCCAGAGCCAGTGACTCACAGCAACACCAGGGTAGGACCCCAGGCATTCTGACTGCGATACGTATACCCCCGTAAAGACACCTCTGACATACACACCAAACAATATTTCCTTCCTGCTTTCTGTTCAAGCGTACCAAGTTTAACACTCCATCTGTATTCATTCTCTAAATTTAAATTTAATGATTACAGATAAATTTAAAACAGCAATATAAAAAGAGGCTGATTTCTTTACATGAGGAACATGTCCACCATAAAATCTACTATTCACATTGAGAAGGATGAACAATGGGACCTGACCTGACTTCTACATCTCTAGCTTTCAAGATACTAGAAAACATAGAACAATGAAACCTAAATGGGTAATTTGCCCTGGCATAAGAATTAGGACCAGAATGACATTGGTCTAACGTTATAAAAGATCAAGGCAAAGCACTAACTATATTGCTGGAACTGACATATTCTGCTTTTTTGTTTCATTGAAACTATTGCTTACATTAAAGGAGGACTCAAAATGGTGCTTTCAGCTCCATAGGTCTCCAGCTGAATTTTTTTTTTTTATAAGTTCAGCCATTTTCTTATTAACCAGAAAGAAAATGATAGACCCCATTATGAAGTCCTGAAAAGATGTCATTAATTATGTGGCCACTCACTAGGCTCAGTAGATATTAAGTATCTGTTCCACTAGGAAATACACAGAGATGCTTTGATAACTTTTAAGCATGTTCCTATGTATTTTGCAATTTACATTGCAAAACACATTCTAGAATTATCCCTAACGAAGTAATTGTGAAAGACATCACCTATTCTTAAAAAGAAAGGAGTTGGGTGGGGAGGAACAACCATCCAACAGAGGATGTGTCACTCTACTGCATATTGAAAGCCTCTGAAACCACTAGTTCTGCATAAGTCAACTCTGCCGCTGTACAGTCACAGACAACTCACTGTGTTTCTCATTGCTTCTCTTTTCCACACAAACTTTCTATAGGAAATGAGTTTACGCATGGGTCACTCTCGGGATCGAGGTCTAGCCCAACTTGGGGTCTGTATGGTATCACACATAATACAATGTTACACTGCATAACAGTGCATCAACAGCCTCTGAGAAAATTGCAAAATACAGATAATGTTAGGTCTAGAAGTGAAGTATGGCTATTTAAATGTCAGCATTAACTATTTTCACCTTTGGGAACAATTAGAAAACTGTTGATTCAAGACGCAGTATTGAACATTGCAGCTGGAACATTTGGGTTTTATCAATTCACACAGGCCCAGACAAGTGGCTTTTGGCCTAAAGCAAATGAAAGAGAATGAGAGGACATGTGCCAGGTGTTCAAAACCCGAATTATCTCACAAACTGGATGTAATGAATCTAAAGTGTATCCTGCTCAGATCCTTGATTTTTTCGGCTGAAAACTTTCACCGTGCAGACATACATTATCATAACAAAGTTTTGTGGCATGTTGAAAATGTAGGGAACACAAAAAAAATGCATTTGATAGTGTAAACTACAAGGATTACTTTACCAATTGTATTATTCATGTACATATTTAATTCAGTAAAAAGGAACTGAACCTGAATTTATTTGTAGCTGCCACAGAATTCCCCAGGGTGCCGCAGAAACAAGAGGGCCTTGATGCAGAATTCAGATCTAGGCTCCACGCAGCACACGAGGTACGTGAAGTGCAAACCAAGAGCAGGGAACGAAGGTGATTCTTCCTCCATCTACGCTACATTATTGAAGTTAATGACACTGCACACAGTCATACCTCTGTGTACATCAAAAAACAGGTCAATGAACATAATTTAAGACCCTTTAATTTTGCAATGTAGAAACAAGTGATACGCAAGTCTATAAGGGCCAGAGATGGCTTTAGGCTTGGGACCTAAACCAGGAACAGAGTATTTATCCAAAGCTCATTCACTTTATTTGAGCCTCCTCCAGTTCTTGATTAGTTTCGCATTTAGCTTGAAGTTACTGTTGTTGAGAGTTGTGAAACACTCTTCCTAAGTTAATGAGCAAAGCCCTACATTTGTCATAAGAGTTTCTCAAGATCTATGGGAAGGTACATGCATTCAGATAGAGATTTAAAGTAATGAAGAATCATTTGGTTCCCTTTCACCAAGCAAATTGTAAGCATTCAACCCTAGCACTCACCTCTTGCTATAAGCGCAAAGTTTTCCAGACCATTTCCAAGGTCCAGTTAAAAGACAAAAAAACAGAAATGCTCTTTATTCCATACACAAATAAAACACACAATTCCATACCCTTTTCTTTCCCCTCTTTCCCATCCCAAGTCTCAAAGCAGAATTTCCTTCTCCAGCTGCTCAGAAAAGGTACAGGTTCCTCCAGCCCAGCTCCCCCCCGCCACATCCCTCCTGTGGAGCCATCTCCCATTGAGGGGTCAAGCAGCAGCTCCCCACATCATTATTAGGAGTAAAAGTTAGAGAAAAATAAAAAACACTACAGAGTTTCATTTTTCTTAACACATACAGTCATTTCACCCTTAAAAAGTTAAGGGAGGAGTTTTGTATACTTAAAAGACAGAAAGACTAGCACACAATGCATAAAGGCATTTAGTCAGTCTTAACATTTTAAGGACAATATAAAATCTATTATACAGCACCAGAAGATTTTTGCTCGCTCAGAGAGACAGAAGGATGGACACTGGCACACAAAGAAAGCAGGACAGGACAAAACTCCTTGTTACCATGAGTAAAGATGGAAAACACAGTTTCTATTACTCCTGGAATTTTTTTTTAAAGCCAGCTAAATACTAATGTTCTCTGGGATCTGAGGAACAAGAAATACATCTCACAAACATTTATCCTTCATTAACAAAAACATAAAAGAGAAGATTAATAAAAATTAGCCCTAACGTGCTGTTCAGCTTTAACCATCACCTCAGGGGCCGATTACATTCTCTTTTAATCTCTGTGATGAGTGGTTCAGGATTCCAGCTCTGAATCTGCAGGTTGGTTGCATTTCAAGCAATTAATAGTAAAGAACTAAAGGTGTGTGTTACCAGCTGGGGGTGAGGTGGAGCAGGAGAGCTCAGTAAAGCCTTCAGGAGGAAAACATCCAGTTCCTACGTAACGCAGCGCTCTGGAGAAAGAAATGGCCAGCACAAAGACCTGTGCATGGCGCGGCCACTCTGTTCATGTTAATGTGGCCACACTGGGTTGCAGAGAGAGGTTACCTTTCAGTCACGGAAGCAGGCTCCTGATCACTGTCTGTGGCACAATGTAGACAGTTTAGGATTAATCTGGCACTGAATCCCGCTCCTCATCTCAGACGGTGTCAGGCAAATAAGCTTCAAAATACTTCTAGGTGTTCAGACTGAGACAATTTATTCAAGTTCAGCTTGCAATGAGCCATTTAATATTTGTAAACACTGGCAGAGATCCCTACACAAATATTTTTTCAACTCTAAATGAGTATCAAATGCTTAGTTATTTCATGAGGATATCTGAAACCTTCCACAAGTGATTTATGTTTTAAATGGCTTGAGGTTTTTCAGTGGAAGGAGCTGTACAGATGTCTATCACATTCCTTGCCTCAGCTGCACAGTTTGAGTCACCAACCCATCTTCCTCCATAAAACTCTAAAACACCTATTGTTCCTCTCATATTTCTAACAAAAATGTATCAGGGTCCTCAAGCGTATGACCAACAGTGAGTGGAACAGAACCTGCGTTCAGCAGTGACGAGAGAGCAAGACATGCCACCCTCAGTCAAAATGGCATCTCGTCACAAACCACGCTAGTTTGTCTACGCAGGGCACTGATGAGACTGCTCCTACACTAACCATTTCAGTTTGGGGTCCCAGAAGAGGAGGGTCTGTATTATGAGATGACATGAAAGGAAAGAAATGTAGGTGGAAATATGGGCATATAATAAACAAGGATGGAAATGTTTATTTATGGACTGGAGATGGAAAAGAGTAAACACATGAGAGGAATGGGAGTAGTTCAGCAACAGCAAGGGGTGAACTAGCAGCAATATGATAAAAATAAGCAAAGGAAAAGTTTAGTCTGAATAGTAGGAAATATTTCTTAATGGCAAGGTGCGTTAGGCTGTGGAATAGCCTCTCCAGAGACACCTCAATTGCTTGAGTAATTTAAAACCAGATGAGACCAAGTACTTGAGAATTCATTGGGGGAACAGTCATGCCCTGCCATTATCTGATAGGTGTTTTCCATCTCTAGCTTGGATGATTCAACTGACATTAATTGGCATTAGGGTGTGAATCAAAATAAAATACAACACTTAAATGTTACCAGACATCACAGTGATCAGTTTTCCTGTTACTGCTTTTCAGCAAAATCGAAGAAAGTAAGAATAACTTCAGAGACCTGAGTGTCATGAACAGTTACAGCAAATTTACATCATGCTAAGAAATATTTTTAGGGTAATTCCATTCTGGTATGTTACACTGACAGCTAAAATCCATAGCACCTACAAAAATGCCTTTCAGTTGAGATGCTGCTGGTTCTCCACAAAAAGTAACTGAATCATAGACTGACGAATTTGGGGTAGAAAAAAGGAAACCATTTTCTTTACAGAACTATGTCCTGAAGATGGGGAATAAAGGTTAAGGTTTTCAAGTACACCAAAAGCAAAATCAGCTCTGGAAAGGGCTACTTACATCAAGGACATTTCTCCCACAGTCTAACTACTGGTATGCTTAATCTCCACCTCTCCAATAGACATGTAAAGTTCACATGCTGCACTGGACTCCTATGATGGTTTTTAATCACTCTGCTTACATTTTTTTTGCTGTACCTTCTACTATAGTTATAATCCAAGAACTCTTTTTCCTCAGTGTAATCAGTTCTTTATGTTAATTTAGCTCTGCTCCTTCAAAAAACCAGAAGAATTAAACATTAAACCAACACTAAAGGCATTTAAAAAATGTATCCTCCATACACGAGATTTACAGAATATTTTGAAATATTTAATATTTTAAAAGCAGTGTTTATCCAGGCTAGTTGGTAAATTTTATTAAAATATTGAAGGTAATAATAGTCTTAGTTTCTAGAATACTGAGATGGCACAACATCTTGAAAATCCTACCAAAGTACTGTGAAGAGAGAACTTTTCCTCCATTTTAGAAATGCAGAAACAGAGCAGAACCTAAGTAATTTGCCAAATATCACTCTACAAGAAAAAGTACAAAAAAGTCATCCATCCAGATATTTATCCTAGCAAAGCTGGATGTCCATATGACCCTAGCATCCAACCACAAAGTGTTTACTGCAAGTAGAGGGGGGAGGTAGCCAAGCTCCAGTGCAACCACAAAGCCCAGGAAGGAACTCAGGAGCAAAGGTTCCCAAAATCAGAGGATCCCTGTGCTGCCAGCTCATAGAGTGATGGAGAAATAGTGGAAAGGACCAGAGAGGCATTTCTCTTAAAAGGGGACTTATGGCATGAAGTGAAGGAAATCTGCTGACTGTAAAAGTGCAACGAGCTTTAGGTCAAGTCATTTTCTGTGAATGTGCCTGGGGAGTGGTCACCCAAATGGATGGCAATAGCTTCCGACATTGGGCTACGAAGGTTTTATGGACTTCTCCTTTCTCACTTCCAAATAATACCATTTTTTAAGCAGTGACTCATGTTCATGAGTTGGGAAAGTTAACTCATTGAGCACTAGAAGCTTGATTTTTGCTTGTTTCAGTACAGGGCTTTAGGTAATGTATTAGTAAAAATCTCCTTAAATTTAATGCTGAGTCTTGCTAATGTCAATCAATTCCTGGCGCAAGGTTTATATATACTCTCAGAACATGCCGGTTTATGCTATTACCTTAATTTTGCAGGAGATACATCATCATAAAGAGGTTAAGCAACTTGCCCAAAGTTGTGCAGAAATCCGTGGTGGAACAGGGATCTAAAGCTTAGTTTTCCACAGCCTGCCAAGTACTCCAGCCTTTGGATCACCATTTCTCTCCTTCTAACAGTGCAAAGGAGGAATGTATCTGCTGGTTTTCTGAAAACTTTACACAATTTGGAGAAGCTTTACATCTCAGGCCCAGAGCAAAGAGTTTGTACAGGAATTCACCCATACTGGCAGATGAGATGTAAATGAAAGAAACAAGCTCCACTAGTTACAGTTCAGTTTTAATTTTTTTTTTTCTTCTGTACTCTTCTCTGTATAAAAATCTCTATATATATTTGTACATTTTCAGTGGGACCAACAGTTAAAAATATCAGGGAGTTGCAAAGAGAGTGACCCTTTTCATCATAATCCATCCAGGACACAAGATGGAACTATGTAAATCCTTCAAGAATGCTGATTTTGACAATAATCTTGTCTCTATTTTTTAGGTAAAGTAAAAGTTTTGGACTCCAGCAGGCAAAATATTACTCCTTTTTTGCAGTCAAGTTATGCTAACCTCTCTTCCCAACAATAAGAACCACAGAGAGAAGGATTACCAGAGACAATTTAAATTGCCCCATAACTTAGAATCAGATATGGCCCAATTTTAAAAAAGTTTTCCCAGAATGTCATTAAGTATCTGTTGTTTCAGACTTTTTGTGTCAACTGAGAACTGAACGGTGCCAGCCCAGTGCCACAGCTGGCAGCGGTGGGCAGAACCCACCACCTGAGAAAAGGTCTCTAACATAAAGACCAACGCTCTGAACCACCACCACCAAGGCCAAGACTACAGGAGGATCCAGAGGAGGACAGTAAGCATGGTTTTATGTCATTAGAGAACAGAAAGCAATTTGTATTCAAATACAAAGCAGTGTGTATTTCTCTTTACTGCCACGCTGACAGCCCTCATCGCAAATGGCCCATGTTTTCCAGGAGATTGGAGTGCTCTTTTTGCGACCTAGTCTGCTCAGGACTTTTTAAATTTTCATTGACTGAGTTTGTCTCTCTACAATGGAAGAGAGCAACATGGTCAAGAGTCTTCTACCAGAAAATGAACTCCCATTTAGCCAACTAAATTAATTTCATGCCTGCTAGTGAACCTTACTCAGACAGATTTAATGTTCTATGTCTTTTCTGACTTGGAGCAGATTTAAACTAGCAAAAGAAAAAGGCTCGTGCAGTTAATAATGAACCACCTGAGCCACTCAGTTCCCCATCTTGATGCAAATCTACATTTTTAGGAGCCATTCCTAATTTATAGTTATTTAAATAACCTTTGTTGTATGAAGGGCTCTGTCTGAGCCATCCATGCCATACAAGGCACCCCACATTGAAAGTCGACTCTTTGACCTTTTATTCTCAGGCCGGGGAATGAGGCATGCCATGCACTCATACGCTCTCCCCCTGGGCACTACTCTGGGTAAGTTACTTGGACAGCACCTCTTGCCAGCTGATTCACAGAGTGGAATCTGCATAAGCTCTTTAAAAGAAATGCTCATTAATATTCCTAGCCAGAGGCAAGTTTGCTACAACTCAGTGAGAGGAAGGGTACGGGAAAGGGAAAAAAAAAAAAAAAGTAAAAAGAAGGGAAAAGAATTGAAGGCCTCATAGAACAAGTCAATACCCCAAGACAAGTGGTCCCTTTGTTGACGGAAGAACAACAGACCTTTCTGCTCTGAGAAGAACTATGCAAACAGACTGAAAACAAGGAGATATTCTCTATTCTATTTTTATCAATAACCCAAGACTATTAGACAGACTAGGACAGCCCCTTTCCCTAGGATACTTGAACAATTTAATGGAACCAAACAAAAGGATCAGGGACTTTCACGGAGCATCAGCTCTCCTTTAGTCGACAAAAGCTCCCCATTCGGTTCAAAACATTCTAGGAGCATGATCCCTTTCCCCAGTATGCTCTCTTCCTCTATTTGACACCCCCTTTTCCCCTCCCCATGGGTCCATCCCTGCAAGTATGCTTCCCTTCAACTAGGGAAATTTCCATCTCTCTACACTAAAATGCAGTGATTTTGCTAGTACAGGAAATCATAAGAAAATTGCAATGGTACGTATGTTTTTATCTGAAAACAGGAATTGCCTGCCATTCCTCTCCCTCACTTCTAGAAAAAGGGAGGAAAAGGTAGAAAAGAGGTGGTTATGTTATAGTTACTCATTTTCTTTTGATCTAAGTGATATATCACTTTTCCTATTAGGATTTAATTTGCTTTAGCGTGAAGAGATCAGCAAGTGAGTTCTGTTTTAATTAGACAGGTACTAAACAGTTTGATAGTAATTTGAATACTGACAAGCTGGAGTGCTCACTGGTCCATGAACAGAAATGATATTAGAGTATTCAACCTGCTTGAAGAGAAAAAGTCCCTTAAATATTTTACATGCAAAGAAAAAATGGAAGAGAAAGGTATGCGGAATGGTGAAATGAAACATGGGCAGTGTGATACCGAGGCTGACCTGTAACCCACCTGCAAAACTTGTTAGCTACCTGTCTGTAGTTTCTGCTTCTTAGCAGGAGACCCGATTTAGCAACGTTTAATGCAGGCAGGAGCCTGGAAAACTGTCTCATAACAAGATTGTGGAGTGATCACTGTAGATGCCAGCACCCAAGAAGAATGAATCATAAATGTGCAGTAAATGACAGCTGCATGCACAGAAAATGAGAAGCACACGAACACTGAACTTGTGCAGGTAGGCTTGCTGCTCCTTACCACACTGCAGCCTTTGTGTGCTCTTTCATAGTGTCCACAGTTACTGCCGCTTACTGCTCCACGCAGTTTTTCCACTGGAGCTTTCTACCAGTAACCTGTTTAGGACAGCAGGTTCTCGCACCAATTCTTGTGCCTCACACAGCAAGTGTACCAGCTTGCCAATGATTAATTCCTTAAAAAGGCAGCTATCCAGGAGCCTTTTCTGGATTGCAAGAGACTCATCTCTTCACTCATCTCTCTTTTATTGCTCCTACAGGAGCTACTTCTTTCCTTCTCTGACCTTCTTCAGGCAAATCATGCTTCCAGAAGTGCTGCTGCTAGCCCAGCAAGTAAAGGCTCTGTTTTATTTAAGGTTTCTGTATTGCTGCTGTCCAAAAACTAGAATGAAAAGCAGTGCACTGATACTCTTATTGAGTCAAATAGAAATATACATACATATACAGGCCCACCTTTCATCTATGGAAAAGCTGGGATCTCCAGCCTCTGAATACAGCAACATGAGCCACTGTAAATAGTATTAAGTCACATATGCTAGTCTGCATCGCACCCACCAATAAGGCACTAACCCGATCTGGGAGAGACACTCTGAGTCATTAAATATGTCCCTTGCAGTACAAGCTATTATCTTTCCTGCTATCATTTTCATCAGAAGAGATATTTCCCATGTCACTCAAGCAGTGAGATGGATAATATGAAAGATCCAATATCAGGGAAAAGAAAAAAACCCAAAGCAAAGCACCAGTGAAAGTACTAATGCAATATAAAAAGTACTGGGCTAATGAGAGGTCTCCTCAAAAGATATCTAATAGCCCTGATCCTCCTTTAGTGAGCAGAAATGGAGACAAACAAGTAGTTCTAATAGTCTAACAGCCTGGTGTGATACCCAGATTCACAAATTCCCCCTCAGTGTTTTAAGAGGATGACACAACTTTCAACTTTTAGAGTGAGAGCTGGAATTTCAGAGCTGCCAGTCTTTTAATTTCTTTTGGTTAGGAATGCTTAACTCCTGCATATTTCTTCAAAAGTCCCACTATAATATTCAAAATCGGGATTTGTTTGAAGATAATACATAAGACTCATGAGAGGCAGAGCTACCTAGTAACTGGTGGAGGACCATAGAGCAGTCACCATCATTCATCTCCATTCAGGACTCTTGCCTGAATCACTGAGTGACCATAGGCAATATAAACTAATTTCCTCAGTTCGTACACATGTAAAGTAAAAAACATTTTTTTCTATTCCCTCAGAATTATATTGTAAAGCTTACTTAATTACAATATGTAAGGTTGTGTGTTTCTCACATAATCACCTGGAGTTAAGCCAATCACTCAGATGGAGACCTGCATCTTTTAATACTGGTCTAAACTGCTCAGCCTGTGTAACAATAATTTCCCACTAATTAAGGACACAGCTTCTAAAAACCTCCGTTTCCCACACTTTTGATTTACCTACTGAAAAACACTAGAAATATTGTTTACTCTAGCTAATTTTCTCTCTCTCTCTCTTATTCCATGATCTTAGTAAACTCTTCATGCCCTTCCTCTTAACTTTTTTTTTAATTGAAATGCAGTTTACTTTGAAGTTAATTTTTCTTTGCTATTTAGCACTGATGGTCAGTCCACTAAAACTTCTCCAATTGACCCCAGCTTTTTGTCCAAAGAGCAAATAAATTGTATTCAATTAAATCAGAAAAAAAAAAAAAAAAGTAAAGCACAGAGAAAAGCAGACAAATCCTTCGCTCAGGCTGGTAGCTTCACCCAAACGCAAGTTACAGAGGGTACGTGCTGTTGCTTCTGCTGCCATGCCCAGAGCTGCTACAGATCTGTACCGCAAACACGTTTCCTAAAAAGCAGCAGGGTTTCATGCTGGTTGCTGTAATAACAGTCTGACAAGCTGGTATGTTTTTAAGTGAAACAGATATTTATTTTTTTGGCTTCAGTAATCAGGTGTTGGTCAAATTTTAGGAAACTCATGGCAGTTCAGTTCATCAAAGGAAGAGACAACAGTGACAGAATACAGGAAGAGGACTTACAAACACGTGTAATGACATATTTAAATCCCAGTGAAGTTAGACAAGGATTGAATGTTGCACTGGGTTATATGTCAATAATTTTAACTTATATGTTTCCAATACAAGTTTTTCAGCCCCGAGTTCCTCTCCTCTTGACTTTCCCATAAGCACCCCTTCTTTTTCCAAGTTCTCTCCTCCTCTTTATTTTTCTGGAATTCTTGTTACATCTCAAGACAATCAGCTCTAGGTAAAATCTCATCATCCCACTTTCTTCCTGTTCTCATCCCTGGAAAATTCTAGCGCTGCCTTTCTGATACTGCCTCTACATCCATTCTTACTTACAGCCATTTCATTTCTCCTTCTCTTATTTTCCTGCCATTTACAGTGTGGAAAAGATATTGTGATGGAGACCCAGAGTTTAAAAAATCCTGATCCTTGAGCTCCCACCATTTTCATATTTTATCTACCTCATGCTCTGCTTACTTTACCACTCCTGCTAGCTTTTGCAGAGCTTTCTCTCCAGGCTCACCTTTCTCTATGAAATACATATGACGATCTAGAAATCTCTTCCAGCCTTTCCCATTGCCTTTCCCTGTGAGGACAACTTGTCTTACAGTGTCTGGAATGAAACTGTCAAACAGTAAAGCACAGGTAGATGGACAGTAATGACTACTCATGCTTTTTGTTTTACATCACTGGTTTTGGTGATTTAGAGCCCTCAGTTACACTCATCTGCTGTCTGACACTCGCTCTGATTTTATTCTTGTGCGAGTGTCAGTCTGGAATTGGATGGCAAATAAAAACTTCCAGACAACTAAACACTTGCTTTTCAAGGGACTGCAGGAGCAGTTTGCAATGCATTCAAAGATGATAATCCATCTCCATCCTGCTTTCAAAAAGGAGTTGAAATTCAATGGAGTGTAGGTTCCTAAGTGCCTGAATCATTTTTGAAAACAGAATTTAGGAGGTTTTTTTAATATTACCCTCTTTGGATTAGGGATCCTCTTTTTTTCTGTCCTTTCTCATAATCGAAGCGCAGGTCAGTCCTGTGACCACTATTGCAGAGCAAATATCAATACCCCTCAACATTATTTTTCACTCTGCAATATTTAAATGTGTAAAACTAAAACACACAGAAACTTCCAAACTGTGCTTTTAGCTACAGACTTGTCAGATCTGAAGGGTTTTTCTAGAAATTAAAGATTATCATTAGTCTCCTGTACATGTGTATCTTTCATGTCACTGCTCTCCTGATTTATCAGTGCTACATGATAACACCTATTGCTTTACCTAGGTGACCTAGAAGGTCCAACTGGGTCATCTTCAAATGAGTCAATCCAAAGGTTTTCTAAAAATTAAAATTCCCCAAAATTAGGCATGACTGAAATCTTACCTCTGGGAAGCTTTCACCTAACGCTGCAGTCCCCAGCCTTTGCCAGGGAGCATGCCTACTTCACATGGCCGTCCCACGCTTGTAGCTGTCCTCAGAGCACAATCACCAAAATCAAGCCACCTAAGACAACTGTGATAAACAGACTTGGGAGGTTTTAGGATCTAGTAAAATTGAATGCTTGCACATGTACATATATATTTTTATTTAATAGTCCCATAGGTATTGAATTTTTATGTGTGCAGTTATTTAATAGTCACACAGCTCTGCTGGTGGCATGCAGGAAACCCACCTTCATGTCTTCACTATTTGGAGTTAATATAGATACTAAGAGTCAGATCCCTATGCTCGGGGACTGCCCTATCTGTTCTGCAGCTTGTATGCTGGGGAAATGTGGAAGAGGAAAGAGGGTTTCCCTTGACAGGGACAGTGAGACATGAGAGCCTAAGAAATGTTTTGCTGGGACCCCCTGTGGTCCACGCAGCCCAGGATTCAATCTGTGACAGCAGCAAGAGTAGATGTTGTTTAGGAAGAGCTTGCCAGCCAGGCCACTTCTGCCACCCACACTCCTCACACTCCCCCAGCACCCCTAACTGCTGTATTAACAATGTTAGAGGGAACTTCCCAGACCATTTCCTTCTGCATATGTTCACAGACCTGCTGCCCGCACATTTGTTTAATCTCTTTTTGAATCTGCTAAAACAAAAGGCTGGCGCAGTTCCAGCAAGCAGCAGGAGAGGGTTCCTAACAAAGAGCCCTAGATAAAGAAAAACACCCCATTCTGGTCTGAAGCTAAGTACCAAAGTAATCTGAGGAAAAAGGCATAGGCTTGCTGTTCCCGTATCTTTTTCTGTCGGCTCTGTCAGGTGTTCCACACTCATCTTACTTTTTGGGGTGAGATTGTGATTAGAAGTTAGCACCTATGTGATCTATGAAGATTTACAGACTAAGAATAAAAACAGATGAAAGACTGGTACAACACAGCTTTTAGATATAGCTGAAACATGAATGTTAAAAAAATTGTAATGATAATTATTTGTGGGAGAACATTAAGGAAAAGAAAAATGAGTCATGCTTCATCCTACACATAACACTAATGTCTTGAAGTCAGGCAAGTATCTTCTACCTAGCAAAAAGAAGAGTATGAACCTGTATGTATCTGAAGAATGGATGCACCCAGGAGAGAAAAGGTTACTTACATTTCAAATAGCATTAACAGAAAAGGAATTCAGCAGTAGTAGCATGATATCAGACCTGTGTAATTCTGAGGGGAAAAAAAAAAAAAAAAGAAAAACAAAAAAGAATCTGTAATATCACTTTGTCTCCTGAGTTTCAGAAATAATTGACACAGGGTAAAATCTTGGCTGACCTTGGAAAAATCCAACTGAGTTAGAGCCGCGATGGCACCCATTAAATTGCCTTTTCCTTTCCTGCCATTCTCCCAGCACCTTTGGTCATCACGATTTTGCTCAGAGCATATTCTTCTTTCTCTATATCTTTGATTCCTTTTTTATTTAACACTGATTCTGAATTTCCTGAATACATCATGCTCATTTTAGAGGAATCATGGATGAACAGAGCTAGAAGGGACCTTGCAGGGTCACCTTGCTACTTTTTCTGTTATTCCTAATGTTTGTCTAACGTTTCTGTAAGAGACCAAATGATGGAGTACCCACAACCTCTCCTGCACAGTCCCTCTGCTTTTATGTAGTTGCATACTGTTGTCATGTACCCCCTAGCCCTCACTTCATCTTACAAGAAAATTCATTTACTCTTCCTTTGTAGGTCATGTTTCCTGAACCTCTGATCGCTATCACTGTTCTCCTCTGGATTTTCTCCAGTCAGTCCACATCTTTCTTGAACTGCACGGTCCAAAAGCAGATACAGCCTTAAAGCTGAGGTCTTACTGATGCTAAATAAAGTAAGAAAATTTCATGGGTCATGTAGGCTATGCTCCTCTTTATACATCCCAGTATGATGTTTGGGCTTTTTCACAACAGCATGACAGCGTTGACTTAGGTTTCGCTTATTGCTCCACTGTATGTCTCAGACTCCGTTCTACAAAACTTCTATCAAAGCCTTTCTTCCCCATCCTGTACGTCTATAACTGGTCATATAAGCCTGAGTGTGACACTTGTAGCTCTTTCTACCAAACTGCATTTAATTTCTTTCAGACTATGAATCCATTCTGATGAGGGTTAATTTTTATTCTAATTCAGTTCTCCAATGCACTCAGTGTCTCTCCCAGCACCACATCATCTGGGAATTTAATAAGCATGCTCTCTCTTTCGTCACTCAAATTGCAACTGAAATATTGAATAGTCCTGAACCCAGGACAGAGTCCTGTAGAACACCTTCAATCCACCCTTTTATTTTGACAGCAAACCCCTGATAATCCTCTGCATTCATTTTTCTAATTGATTTTGTGCCCAATCTACAGTAATTTCACCAATATTAGGTTTCCCTAGCTTACTTATCAAAATGTCACAAGAGACAGTGTCAAAACCCTAACTAAAGTGAAAATATGACATCTGCTTTACTTCTGTTCACAGGATCCAATACCCACTCACAAAAGGAAATTAGATTGGCTTGATGTGATTTGTTCTTGAAAAATCCATTTGGTCACTGTTCATCTTGTTAACTTCTCTGTGCTTACACAGCATTTCATTGGTTACTTGTTCCAGAATTTTTCTGGGAGTTGAAGGAAAGACAACAGGACCAAAATAACCTAGCTCTGTTTCTCCTCCCATGCAGACGCTGACACAACACGTGCCTTTCCCAGGACTTTGGTGCCTCATCAAGTTCTCAAAGACAAGCCAAGTGACAGCTCTGAGACTACTTCATCCATCCCAGAAAGTTCATCAAGCCCAGCTGACTTTAAAACATTTAGATATTTTCTCTTGTGTTTTAGAAATTAAGGAAACACAGTGAGAGTGTTCTTTACTTTGAATTATTGATCATCAAATCACAGTTTTCGCATGGAATTATTTATAAGTCTGACTGACCCAATCTGTGATCCTGAGTCAGGCTGCAAGCCTGAACCCAAAGGGTGGCAAGTGCTCACAAGTTCCATCGTAATTAAGCCTGTTTCATTGACCCTGTTACGGCTCACTTTCTCAGCTCTCTTGTGACTTGAGAGATGATATTTTCCTATTTAATGTCTCTGAAAAACATGTGAGTGGTATTTGTGGTGGTAGGTCAGCTCTCTCTTGACTGTGTGAAGAATCACAGACAACAGCCTAGTGTACTTGCACTGAGTTAATACTTCACTGCCTCCAAGAAAAAAAAATTAAAACAAATAAACAAACAACAAGTCCTTTTGTTACTGTCCTTCTTTTCAAGTATCAGATATATCACAAGACACTTGAAGTTAATAAAAACAGGGACAATAAAACCAGACTAATACCAGCAAACCAGTCATATGCTTCTTGCTCTTACACAGCCTGATCATGTGTTGTCTCCTGCAGCTAGATAGGATACAGTTTTATAGGTACTTCAGATCTTTCTGAGATACTCTGACTGTGGTTATCAAAGCTTTTTGCCTTAAGATTTGTGACCATTACCAGGACATACATGCTGGCAGTTGTTGCTAGCTCTGCTCACATGGGAAAAACCCAGAGGCATTTTTCTACAGTTATTTTACTTTCCAGTTCTACTTGCATTTGGATGAAGGTCAATCAATGGATTAACTTCTGCTCCCTTAAACCCACTGACTTCAGCCAAGCAACAAAATCCTTCTTGGATTAGTCTCTTCTTTTCGCCCACTACCATCAATTAACTTAAACTTTTGGAAACTTGCTTCAAAACTTGTAAGAAGTCAGTGCTGCGTGCTGGGATCTTGTCCAGCAAACCTGGCTTGCCACCTGTGAGCAAGATGGGCACAATTCTTAACTGAGGCAGTCCTGCACCTTTCCAAAGCTAAGTACTTGATCCTGCACGGGGTTGCCATCACAGGGAATGGTCACTGCCTGCCATCCCTTCAGTGAAATTAGTGAGATTGTTCAAGGTCCTAGTAATCCTCCAAACCAAAAGTAATTGCTACCACCCTCAGTAAACCTCGAAAGAAAAAATGCCTACAGACAGCAAATGTGATCCTGCACTACTGAATGGCCTGGGCTGCTTTTCTCCCCATACAAAATACTATTAAAACCAGCTGTACATAGTTGTGCCTTGAATTAACACAGTGGTAGTATCCCTCTCAGATTCCTAACCAGATCTTGCTGAATCTTCCCGATCAGCAAGCTGAAGACGCCTCCAATAAACATGTCTGCTTTTCTCCTTCTTTTTCAGATGGGAGGACAAAATTGAAAGCAGTCTCTGCTTGGTAAAATATCCCCACAAATGTTGGGAAGAGAAAGTAGTTTTGGAATAACAGCACCAGGGAAGCTGGAAGTCAAACTCCTCATTACTCTAATCCCCAAAGATTTCTCGGAAATATGATTCTTGATTTTCCTTCTTTCTCGGTCTTTGATTCTTTCAAATATTTGGATGAAGCATTCATTTTGCAGTCAGAAATGACACCCCATTTGCTTTCTGTCTTCCCCTGGATCAGCATAAATTTTTTTTTTTTTTTTGAAAAAAAAAACAAAGCATTCTCGAGTTGCAGCTCCTGATGGGCAGCAATGCCGCATCTTTCTACCCCTGCGTGTACACACAGCAAGAACAGCAGCAGCTGCCACTGGTGCACAGACCTCCTCCCCTCGGACTGACAACCTGTCTTAATGTTGAAAAACAGTTCAAGGTAGCACTTGAGACCAAACGTGCCATTTTCCTTGTCAAAATGAAAGCTGTAAATTTTAAGCCTAATGCTTAATGTATCCAGATATTGAACAGAGGGACTTTTATCCTCAGCTTAATGGTCTGTCTAAAATCATCAAAAAAGATTACTTAAAAATTCAAGGTCCTCAGAGGTCCCATAAAAATTGTGTGGAATATTTTTTCTGGGTTTTTTTTTTTTTGGTGGGGGGGGTGGGTAGAGGGTCCTTTCTTTTTTTCTCCCTTTTTTTCACATGCAATGGAAAAACATGTATAGAAAGATTTTAATTTTTTTTTTCTGTCCCCTCATGAACTTGAAAGACTTACAGACCAATCTGACTATATTCAGTAGAACCAGAGCTTTGGCTGGAGTAAATCACCCTAGCTCCGCTAGTTTGTAAGAAACAAGGATGATTTACACCACCAGCCAATCTAGCCCTTGCTGTTTCCTTTAAAAGCTGCACAGCAAAGTGAGATCTAATACTTCCAAGTACTCCTCGGAGACTCAGATTCTAGAAATCATGTCTCACTCAACCCGTCTGCTTTGCGGGTTTTGTTTATTTTGCTAACGTTGGTTAGATGCCTAAGGATTTGAAGGTTCTGTTTATTTAGTTTTCAGATGGTAAATTGGGAGAATCAGCTGTATTTTCTTGCTGGGATTTTAGACAGGGTTTGCACAAACCTACCCTCTGTTGCAGTCCCGAGTGCAGAGGAATTACTGGCAAAGCATTTGGTGTTAGTGCAAACTTCCCCCCTTTCCCCAAAAGAACGAAGCATCTCCCTTTCCCTGGCATCGCAGCACCTGCCAGTGCTCAGAGGTACCCCTAATGGGTTAGAACTATGGATTCACACCAGGAAAATGCAAGCAGCATTCAGTAACAGTGCATTCAAAAAACTTCAGTTTTAATCCATATTTACCAAAACCTCCCATACACTAAAAATTTGCATAAATGTATACTGACAAATCTTTCTCCCTCACCGCTGTAGTTTGGCAGAACTGAAATCCAAATGTATTTTGAATCTATACAACTAAAAGCTTTTGAAGTGGGTCGGCATCTGTCCATACCTACGAGCGACATTGTGTGTAGCCTGTATTCAAACATTTGTCTGTTTGTCTGTAGCATGCAATAAAAAGCATTACTAAAATAACAAGTGTACATGGATTATAGGCTGCATTTTGAAATGTTGGTAAACACAGTGTTTATATGTCAGACCACAATGCTACCAGAGAAGCTGTCACTAGGAGTCAGCTTTACAAAAACTTTCTAATTGTTTCGTTATTTCTGTTTCCACCTTTTCATTATATTTTCTTTTTCAAAAAATAGGTACACATTACTCACATAGTGGCAGCCTCTCGGACAAAATATATTCAAATTTAAGGCTGATGTTGTGTATCTGTAAATGCAAGTTCTGTGAATAAGAATCCAGAAAATTCCTTGTTCAGTTAGGTTTTTGCAAAAAGCAAAAATATCAGGCAAGAACTTTGCTTCATCTGGTTTTCCACCCATGAACTGAAACCTCACCATGATTTTAGAAAACAGGGACCTGTAAATCTGAAAGTTTAAGGTTGCAATTCCTTTAATCAAGCAAAGCAGTGTGAGTACATGCAGCTTCAGTGAACTGCTAAAACGTACTTAGTTCTCTGTGTTCAGCTGCTGTAAACCATTTTTCCCCCCTCCAAAGTCTGAGCTATATCGATTTATATAATCTGGGGATCTGTCCCTGTCTCTACAAAATGGTGCTGCAAACTTTACCAGGCTTATTCACAAGATTTCTAGCACCTCCACTTTCTATTTTTGGTTAGCAGTATCAGATAAGCAACCTGATTTTTGTGTTTAAAACAGTCCTTCAGTCCTTCCATGTCCAAACTGCTTGCACACATTGCTAGCTGTTTAAATTGCTAAGAGGAACTTGGTCTCACTTCAGATCTAGATAAAGGGCAAAGGTTTGGAAATGTGTTTGTTAGTGATTTGTTGCGGGTTTTCTCCCCAAAGGTAATTTTGTGTGGGTGTTGGGTTTAATGATGGACATTATGTAAGAAATACTACATTTTTCACAGCTTTGGCTGTATAGATAATGTTATCCAAAATACACAAATTTGAGTTTAAAATTTATTGCAAATATTATATCTATTTTGTAAGCTTTTTAAGAAAATACAAGAGTTTGTAGTTAATGTTTAGAAAGAAAAATAAGCTAGTCTTTACAATAACTGTCTGTCTCCAGCGGGTGTGAAATATACTTTTATAGTGCCAGATCTCTTACGTCGGGAAATAAGACAACTCCAGGGAGGAGGCAGATGTGCCACTGAGAAATCCTGCGGCAGCCCCAGCCATGTGTCGCTCAAGATGAAGTGTCAGGCAAAGAACGGTGTGGAATTGCTACTGTCTATTACCTGCGCCTGTTCCTCTCGGTTCAGTTGAGCATTTAAAAAAAAAAAAACACACTATAATAAATGCATTCAATAATTGTTTGAATTGCTGCTGTGCATTCTGTCATAAATGGTTTATGGATAACCATCAATTCGTTCTGCTCATCACTCTAACAAGTTCAATGTACTATTCGGAGCAATGGATGACTATTTATTTAACAGCTTTTGGCAGGAAAATTTGTTGCGTGCCACAACTTTACAAAGAACATTAAAATCAATGACAATTTATAAACCAAAGACTTGGAATTACGCTTTGGATTCCCATAATTCATCAGAATAAAGCTGTCAGATACCTTTTATTATAAATTAATAGCACGTTGTCGAGAAGCTTGGCAAGCAGCAGCTGTTTTGCCAGGTTAGTAGTGACATCTAGTGGGTTTTTTCACCAATTGCCACTGGTTTGCTGGCCTTTCCCCATGAACTCTCTGTACTAGCAGGAGATGATATAGCAGTAAGTGTGCAAAGGAGAAAAAAAAAAAAATTATTACATCGTGCAGACATCAACATCACTTAACATTAATTACAAGGAAAGAATTGTGCTCTTGGCTAGTATGCTATTACTTATGTAAACTAGAAATTTGGATTAGAAGAGAGCATTTTTATATACTCCTCTTGCCACTCATGTTAAACATTTATTGCTCTTACATTACATTAATAGTGAACTTACTAATTTCCTAATGGACACTTATGGTATCCTTATAATCCACAATTACTTAGTGTGAACATGAGTATTTCTCTCACAGTATATTGGTTTTAGAAATGCACCTTTAAATGGTCTGAATTCCAGCCTTTTTAAAATCCTTTTTTAAAGTATTTATTATATTTAAGTATTCTTTAAGCTTTTGTAAGTGCTCCCCCCAAAAAACCACATCTCTAATTTCTCCTTTCAAAACCTACTTAAATTATGTAGAGAAGTAAAAGGCATTATCGGACATTTCAGGATGGTAGGTTTCTGGGGGTTTTTCATATTCTGCAGGGCAGTTACTCTTGCTTTAATGTTAATAAAAATGAAGGAGCAGTCTTTAATACATTCCTGATTTTCACTCCCCCCCCCCATTTCCTGTGACTACAGAATAATACATAGAAGTTGTAAAGAAACTGTATCTGTTTCCAGCAGCTTCGTCAGCTTACAGAGGTCCTGATGATAAAAAGAATACATGAAAAGATAATGTGTGAAAATTTTCTTTCTACTGCATAATGTCAGGGGATATAGAGCTGATAATCTTCCAACCGTAAGAGTGAATGGGAGAAGATGCATTTACAGTAGTAATCTTTACACACACACTTATTTTTCTATATATTCCGATCTTATTATATTCTTAAGAAGAAAAGTCTGTGTTTATGTCTCCACTGAGAAAAAAAATCACTTGTGCAGCAATTCTCAGGCCAACATGCTCATCTGTGGCACGCACAGTGCTAACTGGGCACTGGATCAGTGGAGGCTTGGGGGGTTGATAGCCAAAGGGGTACGTGCCCAGGTGCCTGTGGAGATTTGATGCAAAGTGCCACATGCAACCTGCTGTCAACAGTGGCTGCCTCCCACCGCGGGCATCTTTCAAAGTCATGTTTCCTTAATTTCCCTCTAAGCAATCTCTAGCTGTCATAGGGGTGTGCTATAAATGGGTTGGGGAGGTTCTCATTTCTATCAGAATGTGATCCCTGCTATTAAAAAGCATCTGAAAGTCTGGGCTAGCGACACATAGCTCCTGCCCACTCCTAGTACTCCTACTTCTGCCTCTCCAGCTACTTAGGTTCTTCCCAGTTTTGTGGGCCCTTAATGCCTCAGAGTCTTAACTCTTAAATACTTCTTCCAGAGAGGGAAAATATTATTGTCTGCCTGGGCAATGATGCGGGGGTCAGAGAGACAAGCCCCAGGTCAGTCTACAACTACATGGTGGAGCTGAACACGCATTTCCCTAAACCAGTGTCGCAGTAATGGTATCACCTTCCCTTTCCTCACGTAAGCTGCTGTTCATAGCTAGACTCCCATATGCTTCACAGCCTGGGAGGCCTTTGCAGAAACATGTGAAGTTTCACTCAGGGTCAATGGCATACCAAGGAATTGGATTAGGGGAACCTCTTCCCTTGCTGTCAGTCCCTAGCTAGAAAGTCTGATTCAAAATCACCTGGGATAAGCAGTAAACATCCTGCCTAACTTCAGCCATCTAAAGATAGACATCTAGTCTGAACTACCTCTCTAGGATTCCTCTGTTGTCAATGGGAAAGGATATGCATCTCCAAAAGCTGATTTATCTCACCTTTCTGAGATAAAACACTGTCTGAAGGTGCTTATCTCTTTCCATTAACTACAGAGGGAATCCAGATGACTAGCTTTGACTGGATGCTAGAGAGATGAAATTAACTCAAGTAAATCCCACCCATAGATAGGGAGTTGCACAAAAAAATATAGGTAGAAAGAGTGGAGGTTCCAAGTGGCCAGAAATCAGGCAGCTCCCTGACCGTCACTTTGCTGCCAGCCCCCAAGTTTTCCTTTAACTCCAACCTAGCATTTCTACAGCAGACTACAATGACCTTATAAAAATATCAGCGTTTTAATAACCAAAATACCCTGTCAAAAACTAAAACATAATACGTATTCCAGTAGAGAAGCCTCTTAGGAGAAATCTATGTGAGAAGAAAAGCTTTAAAAGTTTTATCTTGAAGGACTTTGAAACATTGCTGGTTGCTGCACTTTTATAACAGATCTTACACAAGGGTGCCTAAAGCCCCATTTCTTTTAGCATGCAACATTAAGATTTTGGGGAGGGAATAACGGGCGAGTTACTAAAACCAAACAAAACCCTAACAAAAAAACCAAACCCACACTCCCTCCTACTCCACTATCACAAAATTACAATGGGAAAATGGTAATCCATGATGACTATCAATATCTTAGGTTCAAAAGGCAAATAAGGAAAACTCCGCGCTTACTATTTTCAAGAATCTTGTAACACAATCTTCTTACACCAACACAGTTGATTTATGATTTTTCTCATGCAACATTCAGGAAGCAGTTTTATGGGTCCTAAAGGCCCCTTACCAGGCAGGTGCATGGATTATAATTTCTAACATGTATTATAATTTCTAATGTGTCACTCACAGTTACATTACATTGAGTTTGCTCTAGTCTGCAAGATTTGCTTACAGCTACTCATACACTGCTGAAAATTATCCCCCAGAACAGCAGCCCACCTCCTTTGCAATGTTCTCATGATCGATTGTGAAAATATGCCAAGGTTTTAGTGCATACCCATCCTAAGAACTTTTGGGAAATCTCTCTGCTCACTTCATTGATCCTTCATAATTCACCTTGCCTGTCATCTAAGCACTAACTTTTAATAACTGCATTTAGCCCGATGCCCAAGCCTTCAGGATATCCCCTGGACCTCCCTGAGGACCCCCACTGCTAGCCTGGCAGGGCTGATGGGAGCCATTTGTGTTCAGACAGCTTGTGTGATGCTGTTCTCTGCCAGCGCCAGCCTTTCCGAGCGAAAGCGCAGGCTGGTGTGGGTGCTCGCATTTTTATGAGAGTCCTAGCCCTAATAATATACAATTAAAATCATAAACAGAGATACTAATAAAGATAAAAATGGGACAGCGATGACAACCTGCCATAAAGAGCAAAGCAACTCACGGGATTAGCCTGTGTCCTTAGTGTGCACGTATGTCTGAGAAGGGCTGTCACAGCACGTTTTAGCAATTGATTCAACAGATTTGGTGAAAGACATTCCCCACCTGCCCCAGTTTAAGCCACCACAAGGCACAGAGCTCTGTAGCGTGGCATGCCACGCGTGGGGCGGTTTCCGCAGGAGGAGAGATGGTCTCTTTGCAGCAGCCATCCTTACAAATCAAAGCTCTTTAGAAGGATTGAAGGGGCCAAATTCAGAAGTGATGGGTGAAGTGTAATACCTCTTTGGAACTATTTATACCCTCTGACTGATATGCAGATTTACATCAGGGTCTCTGCAGCGGCAGAACTGTGACAGGATGGAGCTGGAAGAAAGACTACACTGCAACAGCAACACTGACACCTCCAGTGTCAGCTTGCCCCTGCGCACCCCCACCCACTGCTCTCCTCTGCCCCACCACAATAAAACTACTGTGTAGGCTCTTTGCTTTTTCTTTTTTTAAACCACTTTCAGGATCCGTGCATCAACTCTAACTGGTTGCTCAGGCTCAGTAGGTCAGCTGTGTAATAAAGTTAGAAAATTACACAAAAGAAAGAACCTGCAATCAGCTTGAGCACAGCTGCAGAAACCTGCACTGTACCCCTCGCTGTGGCTCATGCTTTGCCTTCTTCATTTTCGAGTTGTAACGATCTGCATTGTTTCCAAATCTTAATTTCAGCCTGGCATTCGTACTTATCCTAGAAAGCTTTTAATAGCTTATTTTCTCTGGTCTTTTGAACAACGTGGGTAGCCTCACAACTCACCTCTGGTTCACCACAGCTAAAGGCATCTCAGTGAGTCACATCTGCAAGCCTTACATTGGGCCGAACCGCATGTTTGGTTTGGTGTGGCGCAGCACCCAGACAGTAGAGCAAGGAAAGAAAATACTTCATTATTCTGCAGAGTGCGTTGCCACGAGTGTTACTGAAGCACAGATGTTAAAACCAGTATGAGTAAGTAAAGTCCTGTGGTTTATGCCATCCACCACTCACAAGCAAAGAAGAAGAGATGTAGCCTGTTCTGGGCAGAACTATGCAACAATTGCCTCTTTGGGAGTTTCTGGAATTGCCTCTGAAATACCTGGGTCTTGCCCTGCCACAGCAGCACCCTGTAATGAGTGAACTTCTGGTCAGACCCAAGCATGAAGGTCACTACTTTCCTAAACACGCATCTAAAAGCTCAACAGAGCATGTTCCAAACATGTGCTCTCTTTTAGAAATCAACACAGAAACACTGCAAACCTTCATTTCTTATGAAACTGAGGTCTTCTGTCTTTCTAATTCAAATAGGACTAGAATTACTGTATCACAAAAGAATAGCTTTATAGTGATTGAGGACAAGCTAGAGGGTCCTTTAAGAGCACACATGTGCACACATAGCACAGCCCTAACTCATTCAGAGGTTAGGTGTCTCATTTGCAAAATGATGATGGGGATGGGATATGTGTGTGTGTGTCTTTTTTTTTTTTTTGAGTGCTGGACTAGACATAATTTCAAACAGCTGTTTTCAGATAAGAGCATGACACCACCGAGAGCAGTCAATAGAAGAGATAAGCAGTGACAAACTTTGGAAAGCACATCAATTGTTGAAATTCAGGCAAACTAAACACAAAAAAAAATTATGTAAACCCACATTCCCTAAAACCTGGTTTACATCCACTTTTCCTTCCAAGTCCTGTGTATTAAGGAGGTCATAAAAGCTTGCTGGGAAGCTGTTTGAATTCTTCAGATGAGAACTGCCAAAATCTTTCTCCAAGCTCAGAACCAGAGCTAGTCAGAAAACAGGAAGCATTTTGCATAACGTTTTTGCAAGCCAGGGAGCTGAGCATTATCTATTATTAAGACAGACATGAAACGTGATGTTTTAGCTGTAGGACAAGCAAATTTTATGTACAGGACCACACCTTTAGGCTCAGGTCAAGAATGAAAAGCTAAGTACTGACTACAAGTAGTTTCAGCTAAAATAGTTTTTTTAGTCTGTTCTAGTCCTATTCCTTGGTAACGGATTTTTTTTTTCCTGGGTGCCCTAGCAGCCAGAAAACATGAGCTTCTTTCTCTACTTTCACCTAAAGAAAGTTGAAAGGGCACAAAGCCAGGCCTGGCAAAGCCTCACCCACAGGGCTTTGCTCTTCGCTTCTGTGCCACACCTCCGCAGTCCTTCTGATTTGCTAATACAATCTTACATTATAGATAAGTTACAGAACAAGTAATGACATCACTAACACACCAAGGACTTAATTAGTCTAAGTACAGCATATGATGCCCATTCTCTTGCAGCTAGTCATACTAAGGACAGGGAAAAGTTCCAGTCCCAAGGACTGTCTTGATAGCAAGGGCAACAACAAGGGAATGCTATAAAAACCTCCCTGGAAACAACTGTCTTAATTCACAGCAGCATTATACGTTTTACTTATTCTGCCGGCCATGTGGAAGAAAAGGCTTGGTTGTGTATGTACAAGTAAAAGCAGTGCTTGAGGTGAAGGCAAAAATGAACCAACTTTAGCAAATAAAGCCGGGAATAGTAAATGAGATGTCTGGAGTTAGCTTTTTATCCTCATAACTTAGAATCCTTGTTGCAGATCTGGCACAAAAATGTTCTGAGATGCATCCTGCATTATTTGAAAATACAGAAAAAGCGGTCCAAAATGCCTGGTCCCAGAAGCCTCTATGCAGAGAAATATTAGCAATCCAACCTTAAAAATGGCTTTTTTTTTTGTATTGGAACCCTTCAGCCAAAGTCCAAAGGTGCAGCAGCATGCAAAACTGAAAAGTTATTTGGAAAATAAAGCTAACAGCTAGAACACATATTAACCACTTTATGGGTTAGGTTTAAGTGTACAAGAAAAGGTCTGAGTTCTGATTATCTAAGTAAGCGTTGAATAAATGAAATAAAAAAAAACCCCAGGGCTCCAAAAATAATCTATGTTTAAAATTATTTAAAAGAACATAAGAAAAAGATGTTTCAGTCCTCTAACAATGGAGTTCAGTAACAATAGACAGTGGTTTCAAATTTAAAGAAAGTACATCAGAATGTAAAGCTCCACGACTGGTGGAGACACAGTCTATCTCTACACATTGAAATGTTTCTATAAATACGTATATAAATGTTTATAGAACCCTGAGTGGCTTATAAGTCTGAAGCCTTTTCTAAAAAAAATGTGAAATCATTATAGAGACCCTAAAACTGTCCAAGATGCAACAGTCTGTCAGCAGCAAAACTGGGAAAAACATAGGTATTCACACGTTCAGAACCTCTGCTTGTCCTCTACATCGTGATGTTTCTCTTAAATGTAAAGCATTTAAAAAACAACAACAAAAAATCGCACACACACAGAATGCGCTTTTAGCATAGTTTGCAAAAAGATTAGGGGGATGGCCTTTTCTTGTAAAGTAAAGCTGGGGAGGGACACACGGGGAGGGGGGAAAGCAATAGCTAGCAGATCTACATTACCATACGGGCTGGAGAAATATTAGTTACAAGACAAGAATTCAAGTCCATAAACAGAGAAAAATAATTGTAACAAAAGGAGCTGAACAACCACAATCAGAAACAAAATAATCCACGTTGACGCTGAGAATGAGAATCAGAGTTAGCAGCAAGGTATTATTTACCGAAAGGCAAAATCTTTTCATCAGATCAAGGATGCAAATGCCAAAACCATTAGTGATGGATCAGCTTCAGATATAGAAAGATGTTTTTCTTCATCATCCCTAGATGCAAGATCTATGTTGCACTTTCAGTGGGACAAGTGCACTGGACAACAAGGAGATGGCTTAACTGGTAAATGGGTTTGGTTGTTTTATGGGGTTTTTTTGACCTGCTATGTTCAAATCCCCACTACTGTGCTTAATTGTGACTGTCAAGTAGATAAAAATGCAGTCTATTCAGGGTGCAATAAATGAGGAAGAGTATCTTCAGCAGAGAAGTTCAAATTTCCAAATTCTAGGCAGTACTTTAATGACTACAAAGTGAGAAAATTGAAAGTGTTTGACAATGTATGAGCTACATACAGAGACTTGTAACTGTGGATATATATGTCTCAAATAAACTATTGTCAGACAAGTACACACAAAGAACAAAAACTGGTTCTAAAGAAGCCAAAGGCAAAAGTCCTATTGACTTCCTAAAATAGCTTTGGTTGGAAAAGACCTTTAAGATCATCAAATCCAACTGTTAACCTAACACTGCCAAGTCCAACCACTAAGCCATGTCCCTAAGCACCACATCTAGTCTTAAATACCTCCAGGAATGGTAACTTAACAACTTCTCTGGGCAGCCTGTTCAAAGATTGATAACACTTTCACTGAAGAAATTTTTCCTAGCATCCAATCTAATAATAATTTCTAATCTTCACCAGAGTCAAGATTAGCACTACAGTATGTTTTGCAGTTCTCTTTCAGCAAGATAAAGAGAGGACTTGTTCAATGCTACTGTTCTTTAGGCTTCTCTGCCTATATTTCATTGCCAGCATTAAGTGCAGATATCTTGTCTGGTCATTGGAGTACATGCCCATGAAAACAGGGCTTACACCACTCACAGTCACCCATCCTCTTTCTTCCACCTCCGATCATGTACTGTTCACCTCCGTTCTGCTGAGCCAGTACTGCCCAGTCCTTCCAGAGTCACTACAGCTGACATATATGAACCTAGTATGTATGGTAGGCATGTGATTTATATGTAGGTTCCTCCATGCAGCGGAGCTGCAACAGTTAGCAGGTCAAACTAGGATGGGGAGATATCCAATATAAATCTCCTGCCTGTAGCCAGAAAATAGCACCAATCCCAAAGGGGGTATTTGCTCAAAGCTAGACCTGCTTCACTTATTACATGAAAAGTTGAAAAAAAAAAATAAATAAAAATAAAAAATCACTACATATGAAGCTCTCCAATTCCACTCAATAAAAAGATAGGATTTTTTTTTTCAAGAATTACACATGACTTGTCCCTTCTGTCAGTTACACTTAAAATACCATTCACTGAAGAGCACAAGCAAGAACCACTGACTTTATTATGACTAAACAGTACAACATCTCATATAAAATGTACATACGCTATTCAAGGCTAACTCTCCTAAGCTTCCCCACGATCCATATAAGACATGACAATAACTTTTCAAGTTATAAAGTGTTCAGATGTTACTGAAAGAGGCAATCACATTCTGATCTCTTAAAAAAAAAAAACAACCAAAACCTTTGGAGATGTTTGATTATCTGCATAAATCTGGCATATTTTTCCTGAGCTATGAAAGGATTAAACTTTCCCTCTTCCTCTGAAGTCTTTTTTTTTTAAATAGCATTTTAAAGATTTTTGCATGTCCTTTCCTCCTCCTGCTTTGTAAAAGAGCATAAGTATCCTAGGATTGCTGAGTTTAGAACATGTGAATTATAGAGGATCTTTAAGTCTTCACAGCAGCTGTTTTTCTTAAGCGTTCTTCTTAAATCATAAAAGATAGAATAAAATGAAAAAAAAATCAGAGCTCCAGGAAGAAAGTGTATTTGATCCTGTAGAACATATTTCAGGAAAGCACTCAAGAACCTTCTTAATTAATTGGGATTATTCACTTCTGCAAAAGGAGGTATCTGCCTAAACACTTAGCTGGACTAGGCTGGAGTCCTGGAACTCTATAGCTCTAACATCCTCCATTCCCAATGGTCCTCATCTTGTAGGAAATGCTGCTGCAACACTATCAGCAACATAGGAGGGAAAGATATTTTTTTTATTGTTATAAAAACAGAAATGAAATGTTTTTCACACTTGCACGCTCAGAAACACCCGAGTGTAGGCAGCACCAGGAAGTTCATTCAGCTCTTATGCACAGCAATGTTTATGTCCGGCTGTTAGGTCCAGAATCCACTGCGATGCCAGGGAGGACAAGGGATGCCAAGGCCTCCGTATGCCTCCAAGTTCCTCCTCTGGTGGACAACCACGTGTGTGCATGGCTCGTGCCTTTTTGTACCCTTCTAAGGCTGACAGTGATCAGTGTCTCCATCCTGTCCCACCTCTGTAAATCACTGGGATTTGTTCACAGTTCTTTGCCTGTACAGCTGAGTGTCCTGTGAAACTGCAGATAGCTATGGTGGGGCCTCGATGGGCTGCTGGCCAGCAAGCTACCAACACATGTCCTTGTAGTGCCTTTTCCAGCTGTGCTTACCTCCTGGGGCCCCCACACCCAGACATTGGCATCGCAACCTCACCCTTTCTTTTACATTTTTCTGTACTACCTCAGACTTGGATTTCTGATGCAACAAAGAACAAATACCATCCCTCTCAATTATTTATTTTTCACCTGGCTGATCCCACAACACAGCACTGCAAAGCAGGGGGAGGCAGGGATGGAGTGAGAAAGAAAATCCAGACTAACTAATGTCTATTTCAGATGGCAAAGCTGAGGCAGACCTGAGTGCCAACACCTGGAGGCTGACGGGTAGAAGATGCTGTGGCCTGGCAGAAGATATCTGCTGTGTTGCCAGTAGGAGACTGGAGACATGCAGCCACCATACCATAGCTACAGCAACAGGGAGCCCACTCTAGAATCACTAAGCCTTATTTACCTTAATTGTATTTCTTTACCTGGTGGTTCTGCTGTTGGAATAAGCTACTGGTTTTCTTATCAAATTGAAAGAAGGAGCTTCTCTCCCATAAGGAAGTGTTGACAAGCTTGAATGCCCTGAATTTGCAGAACAGAAAACTATCCAAAACATACAAACAGATATGCATGACCAAAAGCAATACCAGGGATAGTCTTATAACAAAGATGTGTATCTCACCCTGTTGGACCTCAGTCTTCTTGCCTGTTTTCCTAAATCCCAAGATTTTAGCTTTAGCACTTCATTTCTAGCTTGCGAGGGAGGATGTGTGGAATGGGCTCCTCTCCCCATACAGTGAATATAGAGGAAAAGGAGGCTTTTTTACTGTCTGCTTTTCCTCTGTCCTATAAATGCAGCATGACATTTGTTGGCCTGTTATCATCAGCAGCCAAAATCCCAGGGGTCTTGAAAGCAACTTGGGGAACGTTAGCATTGAGAATAGGTCAGGGGGGCTTCCTGGAGCACAGATTCGCAGAGCGCCGGCTGTTCTGTATGCATCTACATTTAGCCTTTTTGCTTGACTTGTGATCTCAAATTCTGGGAGCCGATACATAATAAACCAAAGCAGCTGGAGAAAGCTCTTCCTGGATTATGCCCAAGTGGAGCAGTTGCATGAAGGATTTCAGCAGCTTCCAAGGAAGAAGTTCAAAGACATCAAGGCGTGTGACAACTCTGGCAAGCTGCTGCAGTCTCCTTAGTGGAAAATTATGTTGAATATGAACTGTCGGAAAAAGCGTCTCTTTCTCTTACATACAGAAGACAATACAATTTATACGAGTGAGTTTAATTATATGATTCCCTCAAAGAAGCCAGGGCTCCCACTTAAAAAGATCTTAATTTATTCCATTTCTAGTTTTAAAAACCTAATAATTTATGTTTATAAAATGGTATCAAGAATCTTTACATAAATTTGGTGGAAATAAGTGTAAACAGGCATAGCTCCACTGTAGTCAGGGTTACTAAACTAATTGCAAATGCTTACTGGTTACACAGCAAAAATATTTGCAGAAGCCCACATGGGAAACTCTACAGACAAACAGGATCAAGCATTCCTTTCAGCCACACAGCTGGATAGCAGATAAAATTTACTGACAGCAACACAATGACTGTGATTCACAGCAAGGTAACGTAAAGACAGAATTTGGCCCATATATTTTTGGGTATATCTTTAAGAAAATAAATTCTTTGACTATAAATACAAGAGAAAGTCTTTAAATGGGAATTGTACAAAGGCAGTGTGTAGCATCACTGAATCAAGGAAGCCAGATCTTCTGCAGATGCAGATCAAAAATAGCTTCACTGGAAAGGATGTAGCTGTGCTAGTTTACAGCAGTTGAAGATCTGTCTCTTAAACTGAATAGCAATCTCAGCAGCGTTCTTGGTGAGACTAACAATGGAGGTAGGATTTACAAAGGAACTTTCATCTTCAGAGTGTTTTATGCAGTAATTACTTCTCCCAATACCCTTAAGGTAACTAAATCCCTGGTTACATGTCCAATGGTATCTCAGTTTTGAATATAAAAGGAAGATGCTACCAGGCCTGACAAAAATAAAATGTGTTTGCATGTGTATATGCATACGAATTCCTCCCTGTTAATCAAGGACAGTATTTCCTGGCTTTAAAAAAAAAAAAAACAAAACCACACACACCACCTCCAGCACCTGGCCTCCACCCAAACTACCTGCTCCTTCCTAGAGCCTCATTTTCTCCAGCAAGAGGTGGCATTCATTGGGAAAGCACCCTTCACTCCTTTATTACAAATACTTTATCTGTACTGCCAGTAAGAGCAGCTCTTATCTCTTAATGCAGATTGTGCTTCTACGACATGGATCCTAAAATCACATGGAAAAAAAAAAAATTACTTTCCCCTGCCTGCCTTTGAAGGACTGCTAATGGTCCATGGCAGTATTCCTTCTCAGAGGAGGCTCCTCCTCAGAGCCTCTGAGCCAGCTCGGCTCTGCTCCCGCTTTCCTCTCTCTCCCACCCTGCAAGCGATCCTTGCACATGCAGAAAAGGCCAACGATGCGCCTGTTCTCCTGGGCAAAACTCCACCCTCTACAAGTCACTCTGTTATGCCTAAATGTCAAACACATTTTCTTTTTCTTTTAGGTTGGTGTACTTTTTCTTCCTCATCTATTTCTAAACTAAACCACGAGCACTGGAATTGAGAAAAATCAGGTTTCTCTAAATGAAACATCAGGTGCCTGCAATACATTATATTCTTACAGAAAATGGTACGTAGAACAGAAAATACCAGACTAAAAATCTATGAACAAGCTCTTAAAATGTAAATCCAAAAGCTACTTTTGTATTACCTGCATAGCAAACAAAGTACCATTCCAACTTCAACTGGTCGTAACCAAAAAAGACAGATGTAGGATATTATTGCACAATGTTGGATTAATAGCTCAGCCATACAATAACATCCTACATGTTTCTGAAAAAAAAAAACTCTCAATGATACAACTGTTTAAACCCATAAAAAGGTGGTTATGGGATTCCTTATTTAGTAGAAATAATTAACTTTACTTTTCCAATTTTTGTTCATTTAAGAGAATGTTTTAGTAACTCAGTATTAAGACCATAAATAATCAGCCTGCCTGGTCATGTTGCCATCCTAAGACAATAACCATAATTGGTAGTACTAAGTTTTTTCCTAGAGGGTTCACACATTATCACACTTCAGGTGCCTTAAGTAGTTACCGAATAAGAACAAAAACTCATCTGAATTGTACCACTAATAAACTACAGCATGAAATAATTAAAACCAGACCATGTCCTGCTTTGATCTCTAAAACATTAAAAATACTTATTAAAAATACTTAGTGTTTAAATAACACTTCTTAACACACAGGTCTCAAAGGATTTTATAAAAGCACAAATCATCATTATCAGAAATGGAGGCAATGTGAAGGAGCATGGGCCAAGGTGACACAGCACATTGGCTGCAAAATCATGACTTGAAAACAAACAGGCAAGAGAAAAACTGGAAGGTTCCAGCCCTTACTGTTGGAGAGAGGATTGCAACAACACTGCAGTATTTCAGATGCATGCACGGCAGCACCGTTGAATCCATGCATGGCATATTTCCTACTTTACCATCTCTGCCACACAAATCTTCTGGTAAAGATCTGACTCTGGAAGATGATCTTTCTGACTTCATCACTCCATATCTATTGACACTTGTCATGGTTTAGCCCTGGCCAGCAACTAAACACCACGCAGCTGCTCACTCACTCCCCCCCAATAGGGTGGGGGAGAGAACTGGAAGAGTGAAAGTGTAAGCACTGCTCAACAATAACAAAACACACCTCTATATAAATAAATCACATAAATGGACAGTGAGGTGGACTGAAAATTGCCAGGCTCAAGGGGTCATAGTCAGCAACTCAAAGTCCAGATGGAGAGCAGTCACCACTCAGGGCGGTCAGTACTGGAGCCATTACTGTTTAGCCTCTTCATTAATGACCTGGATGATAGCGCACAGTGCCCTCAGCAAGCTTGCAGTTGATACAGAGCTGGGAGGAGTGGTTGATACACCAGACAGTTGTACTGCCATTCAGAGGAACCTCAAGAGGCAAGAAAAATGGGCAGAGAGGAGCCCCATGACGTTCAAAGGAAGTGCAAAATCCTCCAGCACCTGAAGGAGGAAAAAACCCCATGTACCAGTACAGGATAAGGACCAACCAACTGGAAAGAAGATCTGCAGAAAAAGGCTTAAGGTCCTGGTGGACCTTAAGCTTACCAGGAGCCAGCAACGCACCTTTGCAAAAAGGCCAACAGCATCCCGGGCTGCATTAAGCAGAGCACTGCTGGGAAGTTGAGGGAGGTGATTCTTCCCCTCAGCTCAGCAGTGGTGAGGTCACATCTGGAGTTCTGGGTCTAGTTGTGGGCTCCCCAGTACAGGAGAGAGATGGGTTTACAGGGGCAAGTCCAGTAAATGGTTAGAATTAAGGGAGTGGAGCATCTCTTGTATGAGGAAACACCGAGAGCTGGGACTGTTCCTCCTAGAGAAACGGCAACTTAAGGGAGTGGAGGTAGATGTGATCAGTGTGTATAAATACCTGATGAGGGGAGTAAAGAAAACCGAGCCAGACCCTTCTCAGTAGTAGCCACTGAAAAGGCGAGAAGCAATGGGCATGCTGAAATACAAGAAATTCCATTTAAACATAATCCGTTCTGTTGCTGCTGTTGTTTTTCTAACATGGGGATGATCAAACACTGGAAGAGGTTTACAGAGGGGATATGGAGTCTCCATCCTTGGATATATTCAAAATCTGACTGGACAGAATCCCAAGCAACCTCTTTTATCTGGCTCCTATTTGACCGTAGAGGCTGGACTAGAGAAGTCTTCAAAGTCCCTTTCAACCTCAACCATTCTGTGATTTATGATATTCTTAAATTCCACAGACATTTTATATTGTTTTCCCCCTGTTGCCTCCACAAAGCGGCAATAATTTGTTATACCTATGCACAACCAGCTTCCTTCACTAGCAAGCTTCACCTTGAGTTTTAAAGATAACCTGAGGTCAACGGAACATTTTGCTCTCTTGTGGGTTTTTTTCCCAGTTTCAGAATAAACTCTCTTAATAGCAAATGTTGCAACAATGTTTCTTGTTTTGTTCTCTAAAAGAAGGTAAATGACTAAAGAGCTCAAATAGCTTTTCTTTGTGGTTGAAAGCGCATTGGGGTTTCAGGAAGTGCCATAGAGACAATGAAGGTTAATTACCAGGTTTCTGCATGGATTGTGATGACAAGTGGCCTCCACTCCCTTTTGAGCAACTTTACTTGTTAAACATACCAGTCAGATGGAATATGGCAATGTCCCAGTATTTACAATGTCAATCCAGAATTTACAACTGAGTAATTAGCAGTGAACTTGCTATTTTGAAGAAAAAAAAAGAAAAGAAAAGCCACAAACGGTTCTCATCTCACAGAAATAACATACAGAAGTTCACAAGAGCTTAAAATAAGTTGGAGAAGACTCAGAAAACAAAACATATTTTTTTCCCTTCTCTGCTATTGGAAGAAAGTAACTCACAGCACCCTCTCAGAGGGTGCAAGTCCTTCCTGGTGTCCTTAGCTAGAGCATGGGGAAGTACCTGTTTCTCTCCTGCTCAACCTCAGTTCCCCCCTCCCAAGGGGACAGGAGAACAGAGCTCTTATCTTTTTCCTTAAGCCACGAAGCAGAGCCTTAAGACAGCCAAAGAAGCAAGGCCTTTGGCAAGAACAAGATGCCGTATCCTGGTTTTGTCTACATTTACTTTAGCCTGCCCACAACAAACTCATCCATGAAGGATAAGGAGTTTGTCTCATTGACTAACCCCTGCCACATAACCCAGGTCATACATGATCTAAACAGAGAGATTTTGGTAGCAATACAGCTCAATGCTTTGCAGAGATACCAGCATTAACCCCCAACAACTAGCTCACCATCAAGATCAGTGTGCTCACAGCAGCATCGTGTGCTTCCAGGTCCACAGATCAATGCTAATGAGCATACATTTCTTTCAGGGCTTCAGAAAGTACCTCAGGGCAGTATGATCTAGACTTCTGCGGCAACCTCAATCCATTTAAGTCTTCCCCCTAGAGTCGTAACATTATCAGTGAGATTGCTACAAACTAGGTTCATTTTCTCTCGCTTAAAGAGAGGTGAGCAAGAGACAGAACCCTGCTTTTATCCACTTCCAAGAATGATTTTAAAACTAAACTGAAACTCAAGTTGAATGGGTCTAAAAAAAAAAAAAAAAGGGCCAGATCCTTAGCTCAAAATAGCTCCATAAACATCAGTACTTACCCTTGATGACAAGATAAAAAGCAGTGTTTTCACAGAAAATGAAGAATATATGATCACGGACAGTAACTGCATTATTTTAATACCTTGTGCTGGATTAAAGTTTATAGGTATATCTGTCATCTGAAGGCACAGTTTTGTGCGGCCATGAAGAACAGTTTATTTGGAAGAGAAATTTAATAGAAAATGTCTTTTCCTCTTGACAAATTATGTGCCACAAGCATTTTGTTGTAATGGCTCATCCACTAAAGAAAGAATTTATGGCAGTTAAAGGGGAGAAAAATGTAAATGATGCTGCAAAGGTAACTGGGCTACCAAGAAGCAGATGGGTTTAATTACCTATTTACAGGATTGTTTATACTGGGAATTTGAAAGAGAGACACAGCTTAGAAACAATACTCATTGTGGGAACACTCTGTACATTTTAATTAAGCCGGATTTTAAATGGGAATAAGAAGAGATTATTGAACGTTACCCAAAGTCACATCAACACTCCAAAACCGTATGTGCCTTGCGCACTAAGATTTAGTTATGCCAGATGTGTACAAAGATACACAAATCCATACATGCTGAGCCTCATCCTCATTTTTGCTCCTCTTGCTTCCTGCTGCTCCAGTCCTGCCAAGAGGCCACAGCTGCATGAGGCAGCATCACTGCACACAAGAGTCAAGGTCACTAGGTCAAGCTAGTTTCTGGCACTCAGCAGGGTTCTCTGAGGTGAATTTAACTCCCAGTGCTGGACTCCAGTGGTGTGAGCCTGATCCTCCTTTCCCTGAGGATCCTTTCATAGTGCCAGAATTTGAAGCAGTGAAGTACCACCAGCCTCAGCCAGGTGCTGAGCACCTGCTGACCTGGACCAGCACCAACTTGGGATGAAGTTATGGTGATAACACATTGAGCTGATTGAGCAGTTCAACTGATGCCTCCGTGGGAGGATGAACCCTCACCCAAAAGTATCACTGGCCTTTCTTCCCCACTCTCAGATATTGTTGCCCATCTCCCATTACTTTGGAGGTCCTCAGACCTCTTCCAGGATCCAGTGTACATCATTAATCTGACAGGAAACTGCCTCAGCCAGAAGAAAAAAAAAAAAATGCTTTTTGCAGGGTAGCAAGCTCCCATGAGTCGCAGACACAGCAGGAGGAGAAGGCAGGACCACACGCTCACTAGGAGTGGCTGGGGGGGCAAAGGCAGAGCAGCAGCTGCGAGCACCAAGGCCTCCCTCTAGCAGATGCAAGCAAAGCTGCTGCACATGAAACCATGACCTCAGCCCAATTTTTGCAGAACAGTTTAAACAAGCACAAAGCCCTGTAGGGCTGCCTGGTGTATTGATTAAAGTATGATCCTTCAGATCTTCTGTCCCACTCTTTGCTCACCGAGTGCTTTTATGGTCCAAACATGGGCACACAGTCAACAGCAACCAAGTTTACAGTAGCCAACCAAACAGCATGAGAGTACTGGTCTTGTGCACATTGTTGAGCATGCTAAATCCCAAGCAAAAGGTGTTCATTTAGAACACTTCAGCCTACACCCCCTCTTCTACCTATTTACTAGATCAGTCTAAAATTACATTTTAAATTAAGCTGGTTAATGGATGCCAGGCATTATCTACAACTCAGGGCAACAATGAGCACTTTTTTTTATAATCAAGATCAAACATAAGTAGCATAAACACACTAATAAATCAAGTGAGCAAATTATATCTGCAAAGAAAATATGCATTAGGAAGGGCTATTCAGCTTCAGTGACTCAGTACAAACAAACCCCTGGGGCAAAGAATAATTACAGTATACTGTCTACAAATGAATAGAATAACCAAATCAAGCCAAGATTCAAATGTATGACAGAGGGTCCGAGGTGCTTCTAAGTCAGAAAGAGAAACATTTTGCATATGAGACAAATCAAGAGCAGCAGAAGCACTACCTCCTTACGTCTCCTGAAAAAACATGAAAATATACATAACTTCACAGAGAAAAATCTTGAGCCAAGATCTACTGTTACAACGACAAACAGTCACCAGGAATTGCCCTGGCAGTTTGTGGCATGGCAACACGCCGTCCGCAAATGATGCCTGGCATGAAAAGATTATATCAGTCCTCAGAACAGTGGTGCGACACCAGCAATGGGCGGTAATAGCTCTTCAGGACTTCACAAGTCTGGATTGAAAAACATCTTTTCTCAAACTGGTGTATATTCTCAAAAGGTGTTATGTAAAAAAACCAGTCACTTCTGACAGTGGTCTCAGCTGACTAAATCTAAGCTTGTAGATACTGAGTTATCCTGCCCCTGCAAACTCTTTGGACATGTCTGTGTCTCTTCTCTTGGGCTGCGACTGTAAAATCTTTAGGATTGAGACCACATTTGTTTAAGTGTGCACACTGTGAAGGTCTACTCACAGTGAGGCGATTACAACATGGATGTTCCTGCGTGGTGATATTTTCAGTTTAGGTACTATTAGTAGTTGACAAGATATCAGAGATCCACTGCAAATTCTTCACAAATTATGTTTTTTTAATCCCATACATAAAAGCAAGCTAACAGAAAATTAAAAGAGGAAAAATAAGAGTAACAATCATTCAAAGTTTAGCCTAGTATTTTTCCAGTGCCAGTGAAAGCTGTTACAGAAACAAGGGGGATCTGACTTTTTCTCCTGTAAAATTTTCAATGATCCAACTTCTTCACATTGATATGAAGGATTGAAGAGGGTGCAAAGCCTTAGAGTCCATTCTACGTTGTTAAAAACATGTCATAATTCCATGTAAAACCATCAAACTGCAACAACATGTGCCAGCTGGGGGGCTATTCTGGCCAAAAGAATGGAAGTGGCAGAATTCCCACTGCATTCAACAGGACTGGATGTTGTTGTTGAGAGTCTCTTCTATTTTTCATCCGTGACAAGTTTCCAAGGTTTATCTTTATCTTACTTCTAGGTTCCAGGTACAGGTTTACTGTCTCATTTTATTTATAGACATTGGCTTTCTATTAATTTTTAATACTTTTTTTTAATCACCCCTGCTGTTATGATTTTTTTGGCGTACTGACTGCAGCCTTCTGGACTATGCTAATCTCTGACAAGACTGAGACACAGACCTAACTAAAATTGTCTAGTACAGCCAACACTGTGCTTAAAATAGTTTCACATTTTTTTAATCTATTTTTACTGGCTAGGGCAGGATTTAATCTTTCAATCATAAGGTTGTGCCTTAGATTTTATTTTAAAATGTGTTAGAAACTTTTTAAATATCTATTTTACTATGCATATTTTCTGGTGTGGGTTAGATAACTTCAAACCAACATAAAATTAGGAGACAAGTTAGTCTTCAGCAAGCAGAAATACCACGTAACTTGCCTTTTCCAGAAGAGTGTCTTATACTGAAAGTATGATTACTGTCATGCCAATGCATGGTCATACCCCAAGGACACCCATGTTTTTAATGCATGGTCACCCTACCTCTACATCTTTTTTTTTTTTTTTTCCACAGAACAGTTACTCACAATACAGTATTTTGTCCACCTCATGCAGCCAAAAAAGACAGAACAATAGTTATTACAAAAAGAATGAACTTGCTCAAAAGTTGGCTCTCGTTTCTATTGATTTTTTGTCCAGCTATGGGAATGGGCGAGAGTAAAGACCTGCAGGAATCCATCAATGGCCATGTAGTCAATTTTAGCCTGAAGGACAGAGCTGTCAGAGGGTACATAGGCAGTGACAGAAATTATGCCACTCAAGTCCCTTACCCTTGTTTATAAATCCAGACTAATTTCTTCTCTCTTGCCATCTAGAAACTCTGCATTTGTTTTTGTCTTTTGGTTCCCAAGCAGTAGCAATTTTGAGTACTTTTATGGAGTTTGTCATTGACTTAATTTTCAGAGTTTCCCCCCCCCAGACATTCTGAAAAGCCTTACAAGCCAAACACAGGATGAGAGCCTGGCAGAACCTGTGGGAGACTGCCATACCTGAGCCTGGGGCCACATGTTTTAAATGGGGTGCTATAAATGAAGTAACAATGGGACTGGATAGTCACAAAACTTACCACATCCCATATAACACACCCAAAAAAGCCCCAACAACCCAGCATTCATACCCTGTGACTGACAGATTACTAGGATGGTGGGAGTGTTCTGTACTGCAGGCCTCCCGGAAGGGAAGCGAGATACAAATTACAAGGAACTGAAATAAGAAATTTTGATATCAGATTACATGCTATTTACAGTTCTGCAGCAGCGGGCAGGGGGTAGCTGGATGCACCAGAGCCCCCCAAGCAGCAATCCTGTCCATCCCACTCTTCCTGCTGCTGCTTGGCCCCTTCGCCACAGCCCTCCACCAATGCACTGGAAGCTCCCTTTGGATGCTCAAACCAACAAAAGTGCTTTTTTTCTCCATATCTCAGACCACCTGACTCACAAGGTCTGGTAAGTCAAACAGCTGGCCATCGTTCCCCAGTTCTCTACAGCACTTGTCAATGAACCAGTGCAACTGAGTCACAGTTCCCTTTGTCATGGATTTCAGGGTGAGAAATAGCGTTATACCAGGATACCACACCAGCGTGGCCCTTCAATTGGAGTCTTTGATTAAATTTCATCTGGAAGTGGAGAGGGCTACAGCAAGAGGAAAGTTCGAGTTGGTATCTCATAGAATCGTAGAATCATTAAGGTTGGAAAGAGAGCTGATAACAAGGACTTTGGTACTCTACTCTCAGCTCATATGTAAAATACAGCGTTTGTGATCAGCAGCTACAGACAAGGTTGGTTATTCTGAACCCTACATACATTAACCTTCTTTTGAGAAAGCTGTCCTTAACCAACTTACGCTTCAGTTCCTCCTCTAAGCTGGGCACGGTAATGCCAACCTCTATCAGAAGAGGAGCAAAACTGGCTTAACTAATTGTTTATAAATTCCTTTGATATGTCAGAAGAAAAGTACTACTTAAATATTAAAAACTTAGTATGAATTCCTTCTAACCGATTAGAAGTTGGAAAGTAATTTTCTCTAGATAAGTGGAATCATCTAGAAGTGATCTACGACTGAAGTTACGAGACATTACTGATATCTACACAAGCAATATGCAGGCAAACAAGTCTATGATTGTCATTAGAGATTTACTAAGGTTGCATTAATTTATAAATATATACTCATTAGCAAAACTCCTACATTTCTAGCATCTGACAAGCACTGCCTCTAGCATAACACTGTAACTGGGACCTACGATCAAAGATATCAGCCTAGAGCATAATGGATTCTAATAACAAAGTTAACGATTAGACACAATAACGGGTATTGAAACAGACTTTTAAATTAATAATTTGAATATCAAAAAGTCATTTACATGTAGTACCTGTATGCGTCAAATAAACCTCTTTTCTGCAGATGTCTCCCCTCTATAAAATAACATGTGTTCTTCTACCACAGAAGCTAAGAAACTTTTTTTTTTCCCTATAGCAGGACTGTGTGGAGCTGATTGTAATTTGACATCTTTTTAGAATAAAAGTTGTCGCTTACAGATTATTTTTTTTTCCTGGGAAGAAGAAATATGCATTGAATATTTTTTACAAGTATTTTTTCAGGGTTTTGGGAGGTTGTTTGTTTAATTTCAGGGACATTGAATTTTCTCCTCTTGTGTTTTTCATTTTCTTTTTGTAGTTGAAAGACAGAGAAAAAGGACCCAAAGAAAATTTCATTTAAACACATTTTCATAAAAGTGCAGAATTTTAATTATTAAAATAATTTGACAGTTTCTCAAAAATTGGCAACAATATTTGTTCTCTTCCTAACAAGTTCCAGCAGTACTCCAATGGCTGCTGGGTTGCAGCTCAATCAGCGGGGCAGTTATAGCTAAAGATTCCTGCAGGCAGCATGCAGAAATAACTAGTAGTTTCCATTCCTATTAGTAGGAGAAAACTTGATTATGGAAGAGTAAGCTACTTCTAGAACAGTGATCAGCTCCTAAAATACAACCAATTTCTCTACTTATTCAAAGCAAATGAAAAGCTGATGCTAATATTTGCACACTTCGAAACTGTAAAATATTGCATACAAGTAATACCAAGTATTAACAATATGTGTTACCTAAAAGTGAAAGACTAACTTTTGTTTTTCCTGTGTTTCTCTGTTAACCTTCTGTCATTGTTTCAGATTAACATACTGGTTGTTCAAAAGGACAGATTGTAGGTAAGGAAAACATAAACCCTTTATTTCACCATTTTAAAAAATATATAAAATATTAAATAAATAAATAGTAAAATGTAAAATATTCAGGAGAACTTTCTTCACGGTAGACCAGTAATAGGGATACACTGGACATAGGTTTTAGAAGCATGCATCCAAAGATACATTTATATTACTACCTCTGAAATTCTGACGTTCCCAGACTAACACACTCATAATCATGTTCCATAGAAAATTAGAACCTGCTAGTCTTATCAGAAAACTGAATCTGGAATTGCAACTTCCAGACTCTTGCTCATTTATCTGAGCTGTAACAACTGGAAAAAAGGAAATTGTGCTTTGTAAAAATTAAGAAGCATCTCTGATCATTGCTTAAAGCAACTTTTCAAAAAACAACCTCCCCCCAAAAAGAAGAATCCAGTACATACTTCCTCAATGGTTTTAGCAAATGCATAATCAATGCAAAACTAAGTTTCTAAAATACATATTTTGAAACCATATAATAGTCAACAGTGTCAGAAGTGACTGGCAATTTAGGTGCACCGACTTCAAGGTGCCTAAATGGCGACACCTCCAAGAACTTGGCTTTAAGAGCAAGGAGGTGTTTAATCATCAGTCCCCATTGAAAATCTTGGCCCAGGCTTCCGTTAAAAGTAACCAGCATCAGCTTTTGTGCCACAGTAGCTGTGCACCGCTTTCTGCCTGAGAGGAGATCCCTTTAGTCTCCTATGCAGGCAGGGACTCCCACCATTTCCCTGCTGTTGGAACACACCTTCAGTTACCTCTATCCATAATTAAAGCTGACATATCTTACATGGGCCATTCACCTTTTATTCAACATGAACAGCCTGCAAAAGTGGCTGAGAGGTTCACAGGAAGGAAGCAGTTAAATGATAAAAATGTGAAATGTTATGCAGCAAGCTGTGTACAATTAACTAGAATTCAAATATACACCTTGTTCCAATCCAAGCCATTTATCAGATAAAAATAGTCTGCTAGAAGAATGTCATGATTAATGAGGTGAGACTCCAGCTAATTACTGTTTCCTCCAGAAGTAATTAGGTTGGCATTGCTAATCAAGATGAATGAACACTCTGACCCGCTTTTTTAAATGTAAAACTATGAGCTGCAGCAGCAATAACATCATTTAGTTCAGGCAATGTAGTCTTTATTAGGCTTGTAGTTTGATTAAATTCTTTTGTTACACCAGGCTTTCCACACATGAACAGATGAATGCTGTGATGTTCAAAGAGTTTGTCACCCTTAATTAAAGACTGAAAAGGCTTGTTCAATTCACAGGGCAATACACAGGACAGCTCTAAATTGATAGCTTTTAAGTGGGGGATAACTGAGGGAGTCATAGGGTTTGCCCATCTGCAAGAGGATCCCTCCTCCTTCCACAATTTTCCGTCATAGTAGCTGGAAAATTAATATCAGATATTTTTGCATTGATTCCATTAGGCAACACTCGTTTCATCAGAACACCTTTTCACACACAACTATACAACTTTACTTGTGCAGAGCAAATCCATTATAAATTAAGGGAAAGAAAGTCGTAAGAAGTACATTCCAAATATAAGCTATTTTATTGTGCTATTTCTGACCGTGACCCTTTTGCACAACAAACGAGCCCCATAACAGCCTCGTCCCTCACCATTTCAGCAGTTCTCATCATGACCACGTATGTTATTTCGTACTGGGGGGAGGGGAGGCGAGGGCAGGAAGGGGCAGTGAAGCACCCGTATGATGTAGAGATACAACATGTTACAATGGAGTTACCATGCAGTAATTTCCTTTTTCACCTCTTCCTATGATATGAAGTACTTCCTTACTCCAAGGATTTGTTTTAGGTAAACGCTAGGTCCAAATTTTCACTTGAGAATTTTAAATTGAAGCACAAATAAAACTGGATGAGAAAATTACTCTTACGCCCACAAAAGCCTTTTGGATCTACTCACTGCCTGCTTAACGAGAAGCACTGCAGCAGAGCAGGTGGGACCCTGGGGCCAGGAGCATTGGTGGGGGCAGAGGGAAGGCAGCAGGCACAGGAGGAGGAGACATCCTTGTGATGATCATCCCAGCAAGAGGAGACATCTTTGTGAGACTGTCGTGACCCAGTAGCACCACCAGTGACAGCAGCCAATACTTTGCCACTGGATAAGTCGCTATCAACTTGACAACACAAAGACCAACCTGAGCTTTCTCTCATACACGTTCAGCTGGCCGCAGGCCTATCCTGCCAGCGGGATGAGGCCTGGTGCTGGGGGTCCCCAGCCAAGCCTTTCTCCATCACATACCAGTACACAAAATGAGGGGCACCTGCCCTGAGCAACCTCAGACCTAGCAGTATTTGGCAAAGAAGCTACCCACATGTCTCAGGTGAAAGTCAAAGCTTCACACCCAAGCACGGTGCCCACAGACACCAAACAAGCAGAAGAATGAAATTCGCTTCCCTCAGTGGGACTCCACTCAGCCGTCACCCACGGCAGACACAACACCCTACCCCAGTGAGTAGAAGCTGCTTCTCACACCTCTATCACAACATTTAGCAGGACCATGGTAGCCTCCATGAGCCACACCGCAGACAGACGAATGTTGACTCCCTGAGAGAGCTCAGGCTCGGAGACCTTGCCATCCCCTGCACCCTGCTAGCACAGGGCTGCACAGCACCTTCTGCCTCTCCAGCTTTCTGATACATAATGATTTAACAAAAATTCTTACCTAGAGGGTGGGAATATCATCTCTTTCCTTCCTCTGCCATCTGGTTGATATTTCCGCTTGCTAGATTGCAAAATCCTATTTTTACCCTCTTCTGCCTAATGATACTGCAATGCCAGCCGCTGATTGACACGTGCGTGCCTCCTGCTGCTGCCTCTCCCCACAGCCTCACCCGGGACGGGCCAGCCTCGCACACCACCACCTCTGGGAGCAGAACAACAGCCAAGCCCCCACACGGACCGAGGATCCCCCCAAGCAGCCATGCACAGGCTGTGCGGAGGAAGGCTCCAGGTGGAAACCCTGAGAGAGCTGATTTGGGGGGTGGTGCCCAAGAGACCACACTATAACCTATATCAAACCTCTCCTTCCTCACTGCTCCCTGCCATGGCCTCTAACTGCTCTCACCTGCTTTACCTCACACCCACAGCCCCTCTCTGCAGGTGCAGGCCCCTGCCCTGCTGCCTGCGTGCCAGGCTCTGCACCCCACCAATGTGTGCCTGTGCTGGGGGGGCATTTAACTTCCGATCTGTGTGTTACTTTTTTTTTTTTTTTGTTCTCTTTTCTGGGAAGTGAGGGGTGGTTTTTTTTTAGAGTCAAGGCTTCCTCGAGTTGGAGCCAATATGGTAGTGTTGCCATCCAACAGCTTTGACTCATTTTTGTTTTGCTTACTGAATCAACTTACCGGTTACAGATTCCCACCGTGATGAATTCGCTAGGGTACGATTCCTCACGCTCATCCTTCCTAAACGCTCCGCTTCTCACCCCCGCAGTATCCCTCCACGGCTGTAGGCAGGGTATTGCAGGTACGTGTAGGCTCACCTGCTGCCTTACAACTGCACGGTACTAACTACGGGGCACAAAACTCACCTCACCCTCAGGGTACATCTGCCCTGCCTCCCTTTCAGTGCTTGAACGAGAAAATATACAGTGTAAGAAGTTATTAAAAAAATGTAAAACCAGGAAAAGACAGAAGTTTCATATGACTTCTTGACTAAGCATGTGAAGTATTTCTTTACCAACGCAGCTGATTCACGCATCCCTGGGTTGTCAATGGCCCCCTTAACTGTGTAGCTCTTACAAGCTCAGCATGTCATTTCTGTGCTGCTACATGCTACTGAAGCAACCCAAGCGATTTATCTATGAAACATTTATTGACCTACTCAAGTTGTAGATGCTCATTCACTTTTATTGACATGTGCCCTTAATTCTTCTTGATTAACTGAGCTAAATTAAACCAGAGTACCCCATAGAAGCAATCAGTTTATAAAATCCTTTTCCCTGGTCGGAGGTGAGCCCCAAAGGTGGTTCCCTGTCTCTCCATGCATTATTTCCATGCATTCCTGTTGGTTGGGTGTGCTCCACCATTGTCCAAAAGGTCTCACTCCACAGAGCATGAGCAGCAGATCTAGTGCTGCTTGAACATACTCATTTCCATCTCTCAGGCTGCTGCTACTAACAGTGTAGGCACTGCATCAGTGTTGTTCCTTGGACTCCTTCAGATGTATCGCTCTGGCTGCTACCCTGAGGAACAGTCTGGTATATAGGGACGGCTGGATTTTTTTGGGCTCTCCCCTTCAATAGATGAGGTCTGTGACCATTCTCACAGTGAGCTGGCATGTCCCTTCAAAGATCTGCCAGGAACAGATCTGTTTAGGCAGGGAGTGTTGCAAGTGAACTCTCATTTTGTTTAGGACATAGGAGATTTGATTGCTTTTTCTTTTTTTTTTTTTTTTTAAGTAATTTTTTGTGTTAGTAGAACTACAAGCATCTTTGCTGCCAAAGACTGACCGCTACCCTAGCAGTGTAAGCAAAATTATTCTTAGTTCCCCTGTTTTTTGCTGATAATAGGACCCAAGGGTAGCTTAAGAAATACTGAGAGAGTTAAAATATTGGATGGGTAAATGAAAAACGCAAGTGAAAAAATGCAAGTGAAGTAAGAAGCAATAATAAGCCCATGAGATCACTGATCATGTCCAGACCACGTCGGGATGCAAGGAACTTGCAGTCATTCACACGGCAGCTATCACCCCCCGTGGAGAAAGAAGGGTGGAGTCCAGATCTCATCAGTGAGGTCATCTCCTTTCTAATCCTACACTCTTCATACTTTCGGAGCACAACCGCTGTGGTTTTAGCAGGAACTGAGCTCAGCCGTGCCAGCCAAGGGGTGCGGAGTGTCAGGAATTTCCAGACCACTCATCAGCCCAGCTCGCCCCCCCAGCTGACGTTGTTTATAAGTCCCTGGACCCTCTTCGCTTGAAGAGAAATCTAGATCCACCTACACTCCTACATTTTGTGCTGTTGATGCATTGCAGGGCTGAACTTGGCAAGCTCAGGAACCTGACCCACGAACACCAGTGCATGGACTGGCAGTGCCTGGTTGACATGAGTTAGGTGTCTTTGCATGCCTAAACCACAGCGGGGGTAAATCAGTCACACTTCTCAGACCCAGCGCGTACGAACGTGAAGTGGAGAAATATTGTGCACTGTTCTGGGAGGTCCCCAGTTCACTGCCCTACTATTAGGGAAAGTAACAGGTATTATGCTTATTACACATCATGCAGTGCATTCAGTCTGGCTTGGGCAGCAGAGATCAGAGGGAGCTACTTTTCCTGCCTGTTCTGCATAAGCAGCTGGAAGAGTTTGTCCCTACCCATAGATGAGGAAGACTAGCTTTTTACTATAGGCACCAGAGCCGGGTGTACAAAGGTGGGTAGAAGGAATGCCGTCCTCTTCCCATGCAGATTTTTTGTTGTTTTATTTTTCCCTTCAGCAGTTTTCCAGCTGTGCTCCAGAGCTTGTCAGATTTGTGAAAAGCACAACCTGGATCTCCTCAAAAGTGGTCTCAAGCTTTTCAGAGCCCCACGCCTATTGTGCTGCCGCAGCTACGGGTGAGAGAGCGTGGGCACACAACCAGGCTTGTCTGCTGCGTGTTTCCTTTAGCTTTTTTTTTTTTTTTAACAAATCTAATTCAGGTTCTGCAATTCTTGATGTGGGTTTTTCTTCCTGAAAGAATAACAGAAAACTCACTGATGATTTGTTCTTTCACTACATTTCAGTGCCAATGCATCATTTAGCGCTGCAGCAGCCATCAATACTCACTCAGCCACTATCGTGCAGCTTTTCCCTGTCATTCACTGTGTCATTTAGAAAGTGATAAAAATCCCAGCTCAGAGCAGTATATTCGCTTTTGTGGTCCCTTACTTCCAGCAACCTTTTAAAGCACTGAACAAAATTAGCAACAAATTATTTTATGAATACCAAGCCCTTTTGTTACAGCGTTCTGAGAGTTTGCAATACTGTCAGATTTCAATTAAATTTAAGAAAAATTAAGCTGCTCTGTGTGGCTGCTTGCTTAGACAGTGAGGTAATTACATATAATAAGGAGATCTGTTTAACAATTGCTCCTAGTCATGGCAACGTTTCACCGTTATTGTGCTAACGTGAAGACAGACTGTTACATTGTTTTTGGAATATGGGAAACCAGCAATAGCGGAGGCACATCATGAGCTTAACGCATAGAGTAGGATTTTTAACATTACCAGCTGCAGTGAATTAATTGTTACGACTTTTTTGTTCTTTCAGGGAGCGTGGTTTTGCACACAGGTTAAAAAAATGTAAGCAGACTGTGCCTTCAGTAGTAGGCATGCAGGAAAAGTACCATTAAGTCTAAGTTTTTGTTGGTCAAAACAAAAACAACTCTATGTGTGCTGCTTTTTTCTCTTTTTTTTAAAGAAAAGGAGGCCACAGAATAAAATAGTCATTGTCCAATCCTTATGTCCCAATGAGATGTGACTGCAGGTAGTAACAGCAAACATTCTGGAGGAGACCTCTTTATCGAGCCCAGCAACGCCCCAGTGCCTTCCTATCAACCATAGTGCCATGGGGTAAGATAACTAGAGGATATTCTAGTGCGAGTGATTCTGTGTATTTGGGAAGATTAATAGATATGGGGAGTTCAGACATCATCTTTCACACACAGGCACCATGACTTTTGCTCCCTCTGCCCGAGCACCCAAAGGGTACACATGCTGTTTGCCTGGACGTGTTGCCCTCTCCCGAGCAGAGGGGGTCTGCGGAGCATTTTACCCTGGAGGACTGAAATAAGAATTTCACAAATAGTGCAGTTTTTTGCCATGTTGGTAAAGTGTCTCATTCAAGGTTAGAAGCAAGCAGCTCTATTCTGGGACTCTTCTTCGCGGTAGCGTGGCATTTTGAACTCAGACAAGCAGCCGGAAAAGAAAATGTCAAAGTTCAGTTCTGTTGAAGACTGAGTTTTGAATCTTGGCTAAGCTTAACTAGCTGATCAAGGAATGTAAGTCAGCTTGCTGATTTGTGCCCTGCAAAGGAAACAGCTCAGACCTAAGCAAATACAAACCAAACAGCCATGCTTTTTTGAAGGGACAATACGGAAGTCTCTGAAAGAGTCTTCTCCCTGGGGCAGGAGGAGAGCTGGGAGGGAGGAAGCAGCAGGGAGGCACACATAAGAACTCACTTGGTACTGAGGGATTTTAAGAAACATTTGAGAATCCTTTCAAAACTAAGAAGGAAAACAGAGTGGAAACTTCTTGTAGGGCAGTGGTAGCCAAGTTGAGCTCCCAAACATCTCAAGTGAAGCTCCCACGCTGGGACTGTGACACGAGCCAGCAGCACAACTATTTGGCACAGGCAGCATCTCGCAGATCCAAAGGTTCATCTGTGGGAGAAAGTTATTGGGTGAGTAGGTGATAAGGTAGCCAGGAAAAGCACATAAACACCAAGAAAAGCAAAGAACTGCACTCGGGCATTGAGTCACTGATTATCACTCAGGAAAGAACTTGGCGTCACTGTGAGTAGTGCCACAGGAAAGTCAAGCCCGTGCTTTGTGATGAGCGAAAAGGCAAATAGGACACTGGGAACGATGAGGGAAGGAAGAACGAACAGCACAGAAAGGAGAATCGCACACTGTGCCCCCGTATCCTTCAAGTCCCTGTCGTTCCTCTCAAAAATGACACAAAGATTATAGAAACAATAGGGCAACAACCATGACCACAGCTACAGAGCAGTATCTGTGTGGGGGACAAAGAGGTACCCAGGGACTCTCCAGCATGGAGAAGGGAGAATTTGGTCTTCAAAGTGCTGGTGACTGCAGCAAAGGACAGGAGGGGAAGATTTGTGGTTGCTTCTCAGTGTCTAAGACCTAAGGACATGAAATGAATTATCTTGCAACAGAACTAGGAAACACGTTTCCATGTGGCACATAATTAAGCTCAAGTACAGATAACTCTGGAAGCCAAAAGTATAAATTAATGGAGAAAAATGTGAGAAGGGCTGTTGAACACAAAGCCACAAGTCTCCAGCCCACGAAGTCCCTGAGCAACAGGGGAGGAGAAAGTTTCACAATGTATTAACACCCTTCTCATACTCCTTTTTTTAAACTTCCACAGGAGGCAGAAAGCATCATTTGGTCTGACATCAAATTGCTATCCCAGTGTTCCTAAATTAGCCTGCCTAGTCTGCCATCGCTGGACTGTCCTAAGACCCAGCAGTATGGCTGGCTGTACCCTGTGGGACCTGTTGGGGAAAACTTGGTATCTCCTATTTGCAACTCAGTCCAAGAACTACCTCTCCCTAGTACTCTTTAGGGTACACTGTGTGTCTTTTGTATCCCAGCTATACAAAGATTTTGGTAAGTATTTCACGAGGAAGGCTGTTCACGTTGTTACAGGGACTAATGAACAAGAAATTACCGTGAGAAAAAGAGATGCTTTGCAATAAAAACAAATTAAAATCCCTACTGAAAACTCTGACTCATGGTCTGAAGTAACAGAAGGGAAAACACAGGAAAACTCATGACTATCAAGCCTATGAAAGTAGTTTTGTGAAGTTCAAGAATAAAGGCTACCAGGAACGTGTCTGTCAGAACAAAGGAATTGGGGTTATTGACTGAACAATGCTGAGTGAGTTGCACTTCTTCGGACCTGAGTCCAAAGAAAAGGCATCAGAGCAGAGCTGATGGTTACATAGAATGAATATATGTTTTTACATGTCTTCAGAAACAAATCATACTTGTTCTGATATTCTCCAAATCAATTGTTTCATTTTGGTTTGTTAAGCTGATCGGCAGCATGTCACTTTGAGACGGACCAGGGTATTCAGTACTTGCCTTTTTTGGCACAGTGTCTCCATAAGAATGGTTCAGGAGCCCAGTGCCTTTGTTTCCTCATGGGATTTACCTTCTTGTCATGCACCAGCTGGCTTGGTCATAGGAAAGTATTCATTATGTTGTGGGAGCCTTGCTTGTAGAATAGAAGAGAGCCCAAATGTCTGAAAAAACCAATGTGCTGAAAGAGAATTATAGCTTAGTGTTTTATTGCAGGATAAAAAGTTAAATAGTCTTTGTAAGCCTAGTAAAGTGTTAGGCATTACCTATTTCCACTTCAATCAAATCAGCTAAAACCATATTTTGATTTTTTTCAATCATCTCTTCTGCAATATTAATGTTTTCCTATTTTTTTAATTTGTATTTTGCATCAGAAAATTATTTTTCAGAAAGTTTGCAATAGATTTTCATAATCAGACTTGGGCAGTGAATTTTTAATTTGACAATCTGCATAAATGGATTTTTGTCACAGATATCCAAAAGAGTTTTTTAAGAATAATAGTAATTAGCCCCACTCTGAAGCAATATAGCACAGAGTTTGATAGCTCAGAAGAAGGACAAAATCTATTAAAAACATACTAACTGAAGAGAAGGGGCTACACATTTGATGTTGTGCCATGAACAAATCTACTATCAAGATTGTGACACTGGTCAAAAAGCCACTGAGGTGGCTGCAGTCCAATTCACAAAGGAAATGGACTTGCCAAAAAAAGCATATGAGACAACACCAATTAGTTAACACCTAGCACAAGCCACTACGGAAAGATATCAGACCATTATGTTTCTGATTATGTTTCTGATTATATTTGTGTATAATTTTCAACCACAACGGCTAGGATGCAAAGGAATAATTGGGAAGGGACGTTGCTGTGCAGTTTGCTATACATACATAAGCTCAGCCGGCTCCGGAGGCTTCCAGTTAGAAGACATGTGGATGATAGGTAAGAAATGTGAATAAGCCACATGAGCAAATGAATACAGTGCAGTACTAGCCCAGCACAGTCCTCCTACATGCTGTCCAAGCCACTGCAGGACACAAACTATTATTAGATTATATGTGGAGTAGAATAAAATATTAGTTTGAAAATCATGTTCAGAGTTGCATCTTAAATTAGGTAGAAAGATAGATTCCTGTCTAAATGTTGCAGAAGTTTGGGGTGGCAGTCAGTCCTTCCCAGGTTTTAGTCTTGTTTTCTCCTAGGGCACATTGAACTCATTATCTCATTGAGCAAGCTTTAGCAGTGAGCAGCTGTGAAAAACCTAACTCCAGAAAAGTCTACATAGAGGAGGAAAAACATAGTGACAGCTGAGGTAGCCACTCAAAAAGTAAAAGAAATTTTCTCTATCTTAAAAAAAACAAACAAACAAACAAACAAACAAAAAAAAACCAAAAAAAACCAAACCCACACCAAAACAAAACTCCACAAAAAAACCAAACACACCAAAAAAACCCTGGAAAAAAACTCCTCCTTTCTTTGATTGTAACAATCTTTAAAAATATATAATCACCTTTGGAGGCAGAGCTGTCATGGAAAATTCGAGCCCAAAAGAGGGAAGTTTGAGAAAGTGAGAGACATTTGAAATAAGCGGGTTATAGATGAAACCAGCTTTTTAACCCTACCTCAGGCAGATGCAACCAGTCTTCTCATTCAAGGGTGTCAAACCTATTTTCTTTGATGGACAAGCCATATTCAGTGGAGGCTAACAAGAGAGGTGGACATGCTGTACAGTAAAAGAATAATTCCTTTGTGGAGATTGCTGCTCACTGATCTCTCTTACACCTGGTGAGTATTGCTGGAACCAGGTGAGGTTGGCACAGTGTTCGCGATGCAGCATGCAGCACAGCATGTCCCAGCCAAAGAGCCCCAGTTTTTGGGTGCAGCCCTCAGCATACACAAGTGCACTCTTTCTGAAACAAGCTCTCCATGTATATTCATGTCTCCCACAACCACAGGGTCCTGCATACAGGCATAGTCGATGTTTCAGATTGACTAAACTGAAGAAGTCCTCTGATTTGTAACTCCTCTCTTCTGTGTCCATCCAAAGATACCAATCCTGCTCTTAAACTGCCCAGAGACCTTAGAGAGTATCTGGCAGAGTTTCTATTTAGAATTGATTTTATATCACTGTTTCACATGGGTTTGCTCTCCTAGGATAGGCTCAACAGGCTTAAAGGCAGGAGAAGCGCCATTTCTAAGAACATAACTGATAGGTAACTAGCTGCCTGTTGCATCTTCTCTGATGGACTAAAGAACTGAATGGTACTGTGGCCAGCCGTGAGGACCTTGCTAGAGAACAGCATCCTCTTTAGATGCTTTTCCTGAGGAAAAGAAGAAAATGGTGTCTACATGCCCACGCTATAGTGAGGTTAGAGCACAAACTGGGTAATGTACATGAGTTTCATATGTGTAATGCTGTCAGATGCTGCTGTCACCTTCCTGCTTGCACTTTGTTTCTTATTTCTTCAGTATCTATTGTTGAGTGGCTCGTTTTGTTTAGGTTGGATTTTTTTTAAATTCTCTTTCGCTTTTTTTTTTTTTCCCCCCACGTTAGACATTGCTTTGCGGGACACAAATCAAGCAGGAAATATTGTGAAGTATCTTTTTATCTATTTCTGTAAAAGGAAGCTTGAAAAGAGCTTGTGTCCTCTTCAGACATAGGAGTTACTTGTTAGAAGACTCCAAAATCTGGAGAATTCTGGGTACAAACTTCATTTGATCAAAGGAATGAAAAACTCTCAGTCAACGTTTTATTAAAGTTGAATACAAGCCAGAAAAATACTTCCTGACAAGACAAAGTATTTACAAGGAAAAAAAAAAACAACCCCACACCAAACCCAAAGATAAGTTGTGAAGACTTTATAGAGACTAATCATCTTATTTGCATCTTATTTGCATAACACCCATACTATACATTCTCTAGTATACTTGCATAAAAGTATACGTATACTACTTTTTTCATACATCCGTACTATGTCTTTTCCCACATACAGACCCCACAAGAACATTTTAGCAAAATGTTTTTCACTGTTTTCTTTTTCAAATTTGTCTTAAAAGTATATTTCTCTTCTGTAAAGGAATCAAAGAAAGAAAGAGCATTGGGTATTTATGAACTGCGCTGAGTTTGTCAGAAAGCTCACGCATACCGCTACCAGCCCTGAAGATGTTATCTTAAACACAAAGGACCAAAAATTTAGGCACCTATCTCAACCCAAATCAAAATCTAACCACTTCTCCTGTCCTCTCAGTGTTCGTTATTGTCCGAGGGCTGTAAGGAAAGCATCTTCCTTATGCATCGCCTGCATCAAAGGTTTTCAAGCGAAATTAGGTTCTCTATTAAAAATGTGCTTTATTGAATTTGCACGGGAGAAACAGAACCAAGTTTAGCAAAATTCTCTTCCGGATGCAAAAGAGCATTTAGGTCAGTCATTGCTACTATTTCTCTGCAGTGTTAATGGGAGAAAAAAGCAATAAATTTTTGTCACTCGGAATATGACTCAGAATAAGAGACAGAAGATCTACTGATTAGGAAAGGGAGTTTTGTTCATTTAATTAAGTAGTTACTTAACGAAGCAAAATAGCACTTTAAATCTAAGTATCTAAGCCTGCAAAGAGTTTAGGAACACTGTAAGTGTTTGCATTTCAAAAGTAGCCTGGGTTAAGATTATTTCTCCTTAAGAGGTGACATCTCGGTTTTACAGATGGAGAAAGGACTTTGAGTTCTAGTGAGATTAGTCATTGCCAGTAACATCACCACTGTACAGTAAGGAAAGTATATTTTGGGGTATAATGTTACTTCCTGCTACATGGGGACTGCAGTTGCATAGATGCAGTAAAAGATTTTTTTTTT
>VWZZ01001171.1:14530-59295 GCA_013399095.1 Psophia crepitans | reverse complement strand
TTTTTTTTTTTTTTTTTTTTGTCCAGAATCTCAAACCATAAAGGTTTGGACATGTACAAACTGAAACATTACATGTGCTATTTTCAGCTTCAGTTTTTTAGCCAAATATTTCACCAGCTTGGATACTTAATGGCTATTATTAAAAAGTTTTAAAGTTTAGCTGTACTTTGGAAAGAAATTGCTTTTTTTTTAAAAAAAGCACTTTCTTAAGAAATTATTTTTTCTTGAGAAAACCAAAACAGTATCAGATTTAAGTCTTTGTGTGTGATACAGAATTGAAAACAGACATTTCCCCTAGGAATGTCCATTCCATCCAACTTTCCATTTTGACCAAGCGATTGTTTTTCTACACACAAGGTGGGGGAGAAGATTTATGACCATTTTTCTCTTAGTTTTACTATCATTTCTTACTCTTTAGATTACGCCCACCTCGGGCTGGGGTCGCAGCGCTCCTAACTGCCCCCACCCCATCGGGTTTAGGCACCTGCCTGCTCGTTGCTGCAACCAAAAAGCTTCATTCGAAGCTCATTTACGACTCTCTGGTTTTAAAGGGAGCTCTCTTCCACCATGGCTCAGTAAAAGCGATTGCTTCCTTCACACATTTATTAGTGAGCAGATGCCTTCGGCTCCTCTGCATGATCAAAATCTTCACTCAGTTCCTGATGCCACTCGGTCCTTTAAAATGCCATTTACTCCAGAAAGGCAGGTCCAGGACTGCCCCTCCTCACCATGCTTTTCCCAAGCAGTGGGGCCTTCTGTGGAAAGCCAGGCTTAACCTGATTATTTCCAGCCATCCCTTGCAACGTCATGTAGCAGTAGGAAAAGAGGCTGCAGGGTGGCTGCCTGCCAGCACCAGATGCACGGGAACAGGTTCGGATTCGGATGCTGACGTGCTACACGGACTGAACAATGGGATTATTCGCTTGTGCACGGGCAGATATCCAGCCACGCTGCAGTGGGGACAGGAGGAAAGGAGCAAAAGAGAGAAGCCAGGGGGAAAGAGAGGTTGAAATAAAGAACCTATATGTAAGCCAAAAACTGCAGGGAAAAGCAGGATTGTGTCTGGTGGTCTATTTTTAAATGGGCTGACAAGAATCTGATGTGTTGTTTGGGTAAGGATACTGTACCAGCTTATAAGCAGAGCTGGTTGTGGGATGGAGAGAACAGTGCAAATCCTCATTTTTTACTTTCGCTCATCTATTCTGCTCAGACTCCCAGCCAGCAGTGCCGGGCTCCGGCCGCCGCAAGGACCCTGGATCCCAGGGCCTGAAATGACAGGTACTGGAGCTTCAGCTGGTACACAGCCTGCCAGTCTCCAGCGACTGTGCTGCGGCTTGGTGGCTGAACACCAGCTGAAGACTTCACTCTTCGTTATAAAAATTACTGTGCTCATTTAGTTCTAAGGGGAGGGAAGATATCCAAAGCGGAGGGAGGGCTGCAAGGGGATGTCAGGTGAGCCAGGCTGCCTAGCGTCATCTGGAGACCAGCCATGGGCTCCTCATTGTGCCAGAACTTGTCTTTTAATTTGTGCTCCTTTGTGGCGTGAGCGCTGGCCAAACACCCACCTTTTGTGCCTCGCTTTACCCATATCTGAACCGCAAAATGATAAACGCTATCTAACCTCCAGGTCAAGGGAAGCCTGTAACTTTTAGCATCCCTATTGATTGGAAAGGCACTAGTTTGTTCCTTTGACACAAACACAGATATTTAGCTAGGTGAGGTACTCAGTAATTATCATCTGCTTTGGAAGCCTGCAAAAATGAAGTATCTTCAACACTTTCAGAACATTTCTACCAGTTTAATCCAGACCAGCTTCATTTTGCTGTGCCTGAAATGGAGATGCACTGTGGAAGAGCTGACAGATGGACAGAAGAGGAGCGTAACACACAACCATGGCCCTGGCCACAAAAGCACCTTCCCAGAAGCCTGAGGGCTGCACCTTTGCTTTTATAAACATATCTGATCGTGTGGTTCACTACAGATCGTTCCCCTGCTTTCACGGTAAGTGTCAAATTAATTATTTACTACAAAGTAAAATATTAGCACTTTTTTATATTTTCCTTCACATATGACTTTTTTTCTGCCTTTTTATTTTTCTTTTTCTTGGTGCCTTCATCTTTCTTTTCTTTACTGTTATTCCTTCCACTCACAACCCTATTTCAAATTCCTTTTCCCACCCTTTTGATTTATTATCTCTTCTTTCTTCTTCTCTTCTACTTCAGCCACGGGCAACTTGGAAAAGTCATTCCTGGGCAAATCATTCTCTTATTGCCCAGCTACCCATCAGGGCAAAGGTCTGCAGCAGTCCAGGCTCCATCTTCTTGTCACACTCACCTGGGTGCCAGCGTGGATACCTGCCCTTGCCACCCTGCAACAGTTCTTATTTTGGTGGCCATTAATTTGGAAGCACAGCAGTCACTGCTAAGACTTACAAGCCAACCTAGGTACAGACTGCTCCCCAAAAGTGCAGCCCTGGTCCCGTCCCTCACACCGTGCCCTTCCTGCATGTTGGCTCCCCACGGCCATGCCAAAAGCTGGGTCAAGAAAATGCCCTACCTGAAAATTAAATGCTCCCACAAGTTGACTCTGGGGCTTTTGGCGATCAGGCTGCTCCAACCCTGCCGCATCCTTCAGGCACCCGGCTGCATGCCTGGGGTGCACTGAGGCTGGGGGGCTCCCCTATTTTCTCTGCCAATAGCTTTTTGCTGATGGACTCCTGTTGGTGGGGAGATGGTGAGCGGCGCAGCTCTAGTCTTTGCTGCGCATTGTTTATACAGTTGCCAGGGGATTTGGAAGAGAACTCCCCAGTCTTACTGCTGTGCTTTATTGAAATGGCTCCGGCTTTGCAACACCTGGTCTGTAGTACTAATGTGTGAGGGCCCAGCTCCAACATCTTAAACCACAGAATCAGAGAATCATTAAGACTGGAAAAGACCTCTAAGATCATCAAGTCCAACCATCAACCCAACACCACCACATCTACTAAACCATCTTCCAAAGTTACACGTCTACATGCTTTTTGACCACCATCAGGGACAGTGACCCCACCACCTCACTGGACAGCCTGTTCCAATGCCTGACCACTCTTTCAGTGAAGAAATTTTCCTAATATCCAATCTAAACCTTCTCTGAAGCAATTTGAGGCTATTTCCTCTTGTCCTATTACTTGTTGCTTTGGAGAAAAATCAATACCCTTCCTGACCAAGAACTGTAAGAAGACAGCTTGCATAGGTAAAACTAAAAAAAAAAAATAAATAAAAAAAATCCAAACAAAAACCAACCCCCCAAACCCCCAATATTTAAAATATTTTTTTTCCCATGTAGAAAGTGACCAGATGAGTTCACTTTAATAGGTGGAGCAATGATACTACCATTACGATTAAAATAGTTACTGCTTATTATTCATTGAGTGGATGTTAAATGGACCCAGAATGCAAACTTACTTTGCAGAAAATTCAGAGCTATGAAGAGGGGCTGAAATGTTTTCCAAACCACAGCAAAATTTTGTGACTTCAAAATCAACAATGGATTGAAAAATTGCTTCCGAGTTGATTTACTGCAACCAACATATTTCCAATAATTCGTTTGGATAATGTTTATCCATCTGATTTGAGCTTCTCTTATGTTAAATATGATGTGTTAGCTGGTATATTTATTATGAAGCATGTTAAAGATATTTTAATATAGAAAGAAAATGAAATGAAAACATGATAAAGTCAAAACAATTGTATCTTATATCAAAACAAAATGTTTTGATATTATTAAAATAAATCAAGAAAGTAAAAATGAAATGTTTTGACTTTTTCTTGTTAAAAATATTTGTCAGAATTGACACGTTCTTGCAAAACATTTGGATTTTGACAAACAGAGCTCTTTTTTACAGAAGAATTGTTTCAGTGAGCTCTAATTAAAAACTGGCTAACTCACAGATCTCAAAAAATAGTTGTCAGCGGTGAATTATTACTGTGCATCAGATATATGGTGAAAGGGATCAGTTCATGGCCCAGTGCAATTTAATATTACCATCTGTGATCCTGAAACGAATATAAAAAACACTTTTGACAAATTTCTAGGCAATAAGGAGTTTGGCAGAGTGGCCAGGGCCATCATAGTGTGATGGGGATCACCTTGGGAGACCGGCGACTCAAACATCAAGTGTTTCAAAACAGGCAGATCTAGACGTTGCCCCCATGAACAAAGATGCCGGATGGCAACTCTGCCTTAGCAGGAAGGGATCGATGAGTTTTAATCAATAAATAAACTAAGCAGTAAATGAAAGCAAGGGAGAAACAAGTAGAATATTGAGACAGGACCAATAGTAGAACATGGTGTCTTGCTCTGGTATCAGCAGTGTAAAACTAAGCATGGAAAAGCTCAATGAGGAGAGGGTGCCTTGTTGTTTTGCTTGTCAGAAAGACGACTGAAAGGTGACAGGGGAAAATGAGGTAAAACGGTCACTTTTTTAAGCTGAGAGTTATAAAAAGGAACTTAAAGCAGACAAATTCAGAGGAAAAATGGACTGTTTTTACTGGTGAGTCTGACTGACCACAGGAACATGGTACCTGTCAAAGCCGTGAACTCGCCATTTCAGGCTCTCCTTACATTGAGATTAGCTGGTTTACTGAAGGCACAAGTTATTTTGGCTCAGCCTAGCAGTAGGGGGAAATAATGTAGATGACCTGGGTTACAGAAAAGATCAGGGTAAGTGTTCTATTAACACCCACTACATTTAAAATACTTATGAATCTACACACTGATTTTTTGCCCATGGTAGATAATCTGAAGATAGCCAGGTAATTGCCAGTGAATCTTAAATTATGTTGAAAATCACAAATTTATCATGAACATTGTCAACAGTTGTTAAAGGTAGATGTTTGGATTTAAAATGTTGTCCTGGACATGATTTCACAGGAGCTCTTCCAGCTTTCAAAATTTTGGTACTAACTCTAACGAGACTGAGATTTTTAAGCTTCATCTTAGGGGGAGGAGGAAGAGATCCTGACAGCAGGGAGACTCACGCAGATGTAAGAGACATACTGGCTTTCCTTCCCGATCCAAAGCTTCCTTGGTGCATCATACATTGCCCAAGATCTCAGGAAATTTTCAGTGAACCAAACATAGTTGTAGAAACATCTTAGTCTCAGCGAGCACTGTTTTCTCAGGAAGGGAGATGTGTTTGAAAAGCTTGATCAGTTTAATATCTGTGTTTAATTATTGTCCATGCTACAAAACTCATTGTGTGAAGCTAGGTTTGTAATTTATATTTCTATTATGTTCTTCTCTACTCAAAAAATGGGAATATGACCTTCTTCTACCTTCGTTTCTATTGTAAGGTCCTTGGGCAGAAGACTGTCTCCTTCACAGCGTGCATTTATTTACATGCAACGTAAAAAGCAAACCAGCTTTGGGTGTCTAAGCTCATTTGTAGCACAGATAACGTGTGTTCTTCTATTGCTCTATTTAAAAAATATAGTCAACAGTGAGGAAGTGCAACTCGCAGATATTATCTGCCATCCGTGACTTGAATATTATATATTTAAATAATGAATTATTTGAAGGAATGGAATTATTTTATGCCATGTGTTTCTTTGCAGAACAAAATGACAGTAAGATAACATTTTGCAATTTCAGATCATTTCCCATGGCAAGGAAATTATATTTGCCAGCCAGCTGGGGTTTTTTGCTCCATTTAATGTACACATGATAGATACTGGATAGGACTGATGTTTTTAGTAGAACATTGTCCTCAACTAAGTCTAATAATTGATACGATGATAGAAAATTGTGTATCAGCTTCTGGTATTTTCAGCTCTCATAATCTAATTATATTTTTCAGTTTTGGAAGTCTTTGTTTTGCTTTTCAAGTAGGATGGCTTTTAATGAATTTATTTAATTACATGTTATTACAATACACATCATTATACCAAATATATGCTGCATAGTAATAGGTAGTGTATCATATAGAATAATATATACTCAATGCTGTATATTAATGTTTAATATTTAATGTTAATATACCTACGTATAGGTATAGTTGTATTAATATACCTATATTGATATAAATATAATGTATTATACTATATGATGTGCATATATTATAATTTATAATAACATATAGCTATATGAGTATAATATACCTATTAATAGGTATATTATGTTTACATCATTTGTATTAATTTTGTGTGTTATATTTGTTATACAGAATTATATGTAAAGAAAGGGCTTTGCTTGTTTTAATTGTGACAGTAGTAACTGTTTGTCTCTCTGACACAGGGGACTCCAGTTATTGCTTATCAGTATCTAGGACAAACCTAGGACTTTGGCAATCTAAATACAAAAAATACAGCAGGAAAAGAGAAATAAAGAAAACAAGATTGGCCCAAATCAGGTTAACAAGAGGTTAGTAGCAGAGCAAGGTATTAAATTGATTCAGTTCCTCAGACACACATTCTTGCTAGTGAACCCAGCTGTCAATACGTGTATTTGTCCACAGCCCAAAGGAAGATCTGAAGCAGCAGTAACACCCTATTTGGTCCGGCATTATGGAACGTAATATAACAACGATAATTTTACTGAGTGGCAAAGTTTAAAATATCACTTATTTATGCCACTCAAAGCAATTCTCCACCTGCAATATCCTAACACAAGTATGTACTTCTCAAGCAAAGCAGCCATAAATCAGGACACCGAATGAACGCATCTTGCAAAAACTTGGCACGAAAAAGCGATCTCGGTAGCCTCTGTCTCACTAATTCCCTGATGCAATCCGTATATTATTTTTTTGTAAGCTGAATCTCTCAGCCATCCCCCCTTGCCAGTTTTCTCTGGTGTCCCTTGCTGAGGACCAGGCCATACAAAGTAAGGGGCAGTACTTACAGCGCTCTCGCTGCACACACACCCCACACCAGAATGGGCATTAACTGGCAACTTGGAAATACGTCAGTCTCGTTCACAGCCTGTTAAGTCAACTGCAGCAGGTTTTGCTGATCTTAGCCATAGAAAATAAGCTAGGAGGAATTCTGCAACGCTGCTCTGCACCTCAAGCCAAAACCAGCTGAGAGAAACTCTTTTATCCCAAATATCCCTGCTTTGTTTGAGCTGGGCCATGAGGTCACTTTTTGTCTTTCCTCTTCAAACTTCTGCATAATCAGCTGGCCTAGGTAAAAGTTAGGCACAGATCTTCGGATTCACATTAGCACGATATAAAAAGCAGCAACTGAATTTTATTCAATGAGTGGCTCTGGTAGTAAGTGTGCAACCACACTGCATGCGTTTCTATGTTTTTCATCTCAGTTTTTTTGAGAATGACAAGCAGTTGAAATGAACCCTACACCTAATGAATAAACACACTCCCCAAACATGAAATGGAACTTGCGAGTAGATCTGGTTTTGGGACACTGAAGCAAGCTGCCCAGAACACTGCTGGGTCTCCAATTAGACATCCAAACAAAAATATCCACAATCACTACTGTTTTTGAGAACATATGCCAGACAAAGTAAATTAACTACGATGCCTTCATAAGGAGGTCTCCATTTTTTTTGTCTGTTGCAATCTGATTATTTGCAGCAAACCTCTGATTTATTCTTGCCACTCTCTTAAATATCTTATCATCATCATCTTAGGTGCTCCCTTTATTTCATATTCCTATTTTTCAGCCCTCAGGTCCCCCCACATTTTCACTAATCACTCTTTTTTCCATTCTCTTTTCCCATCTGTATTCCATTCTTTCCCCATAATCCTTCCCTCATCTTTCTCCTCCATACCGCTAGTTCCTTCTCTTCCTTCCCTCATCAGAGGCCCACTCTTCTTTCTCATCCCTGCGATGGAAGATCCCTTCCTTTACTCTTCCCCCGATATACCACCGCTACCTTGGACAACTCCTCCGCTTTAACCACAAATGTTAGTATTGCCATAGGTTAAGATTAGGGTAAAACATTTTCTTGGTCTAGCGCATAAGTTACAGAAAGTACTTTTTCATCGTTGTGCAGAATTATTAGGCACAACTTGGTTCGTTTTGTTTTAATCTGATTCTGAAATCATGGTACTAATCAGCATCTGCACGGAGAGACTGCACTATTGGGGCCAGAGTTACAATTAGTTGTACATCTCTAGCACACACAAGAGGGAAAAGCCTTTGTTTCTTGTAAAGCTCTCACAGTCCAACATCTGCGTGACAACTTAATTCAACCACCTCTACCAAGCAGTCAGCTCCGCTTGCCTACAGAGGAAGTACAAACAAGCTGCAAGACGGTTCAGTGCAGATGAAAAATTGCCACTGACTCGTTACTGGAATTACTAAATCTGGACAGTCAGGAACCTGATGCTCCTTCTCTAACTTTTTAGACACATCCAGTTGCACAATCCAAAGGAGTAAAGACTAGCTGGTAGACCACTAGTCACCATTTTCTCAAGTCTGAACATAAGTTTTACCTTAAAAGCTTAACTGAATTTTGTAGCAAAGGCCAGAGAAGCCCAGTGAGTCCAACTCAAGAGGACAGATAGATCAACACTGGATCTTGAAGCAGCTCAAGTTTGGTAGGCAAGGTCCGTTTCAGTCAGCCCCAGCTCTCACAGTAGTACCACAGCCCAGAGAAAAGTGGGCAGCAGGTGCTCACAAGCTGAAGCTTCAGACCCACTTTCAGAGACTATCCGAAGTACTTAAAAGATCAAATAAATGTTGGGGGTTTTGGGGGTTTGTTGTTTCTTTTTTTTTTTTTTGTCTCACTCCTTCCACAGTCTTTTCTTGTTATTTTACTGATAAAATCTGGGGAAAATATGCTGCTGTTTTTATAGTGCAACACGATTGGCAAACCCCCACTTTAGAGAAGTGTAGGTTGTAGCACGCATGACTAACGATTAATGATGCTCATTAAAAAATGAAGTTCTGATGAAATTCATTAATGCTTGGCCTGAGTCTTGCTAACAGTTACGCAACATTAAGAGCAAGGCAATTACAGATCTTGGCTGCAACTCATTGAGAGATAAAAGAATACCCTTTTTCATGTTTAACTCAATGTACGACACGCTGTACTACAAAAATAAGCTGTCTTGAAAAGCTGCTTCAACGATGAGACACAGTCTGCAGCTCCATTGCCACCTGCGGGTAAGTGCTGGAGTCTGTCATCCTGCTCTGTTTCCCAGGGCCCAGAAATAAAGGTATGAACAGAAAATAACAATAAAGTGAGAGCCATGATCTTGACTTGCCCCATCAAAGTCATTTGCAGCAGACATCACCGCTGGCCCCTCAGGTGACTGCTACCATACAATCTTTATGTTTTGCTCCTTTCACACTGCTAAAAATTTAAAAACCAGACAAGTAGCTTTATTCTAAATAGCATGGCAAGAGACTGGGATGAGGATGAACTGCAGCTTAATTGTAGGGAAGATTAATAGGGGACAGACTAAAAACAAGTCACAGTTAGCAGCTTAAGCTTGAGTCTCAAGGAAGGCTTCCAAAGGAGTGTGCAACAAGTTGTTCGCACGCCTGTCCCAAGGTCAGGTCCGATGAAAGAAGTGCTTTTGTCCCTACGTGACAGCAATAAAAGCACTGTGGGGTTTAAAAAAGCCTTCTCTACCTGTTCAGTACCAAGTGTGGATCCTGAAAAGGGACCCGGGCAGCGCACGCCCAGGGATGTGCACTGAGGGATTCCAGTGCACACTCGCACAGCTTGACTCGGCAGTGCTAACGGAATTAAAGCCTTCTATTTAATATAGCTACCAACCTATAAACCAATATACATTCTAGATAACACTAATCAGCTTTCTATTAGTATTAAGGATAAGCGTGTTACTTTGAATTCACTCAGAGGAACTCCTAGAAATAAACTTGTTCTAAAGTTGACATTTGAATACGTTGAAGCCCACTACACATGCTATTGTTTTCCCTCCTATTATAAATCTGTAGTTTGGTCTTATCTTGAGGGAAATACCCTATTCAAGACCACATTTTCTCAGAAAAACAAAAAACCCAAACCCAACACTCCTTTATTACTTTCCACTGGCAACTTCTAGCTCAACAAACTTGCTCTGCATTTTCGGTAATAACAAGGCCGAGTTGTGAATGAAAAACAGTTTTCACCCAGCAAAGAAAAAGATCCCACAATACAAAGGATTAGTTCATTCAGCACAGGAAATTTCCTTTCAACTGCAATTACAACAGCAAACAAAGACCAGCCACAACTTTGTCCTGGGGAAAGCTTTGAGGATTTGGGCAGTGGACACTGGGGAAACACTGCCTCTTGGCTCCAAGCACCAATTCAGTAGGGACAAGTAACTCTACATACCCAGTCATAGTTTTAATAGAAAATATTCAGTTGAAAAATAATTCTTTGAGTCACCTATTCTGTAGTAGTGTACTTCTTGAGCAAAAAGCCCAATGGAAATAGGCCACACATTTAGGTCGAGAGGCAGCGATGCTTAGAGTGTTTGAGTACTACTCTACATCACCACGCTTCCAGAAAAAAAGTTAGTAGGTGAATAGTCTGTCTGAATATTTTCTATTAAATTGAAAAATAATTCTTTGAGTCACCTATTCTGTAGTAGTGTACTTCTTGAGCAAAAAGCCCAATGGAAATAGGCCACACATTTAGGTCGAGAGGCAGCGATGCTTAGAGTGTTTGAGTACTACTCTACATCACCACGCTTCCAGAAAAAAAGTTAGTAGGTGAATCACAGAATATCCCGAGTTGGAAGGGACCCATACAGATCACAGTCCAACTCCTGGCTCCACACAGGACCAGCCCAATCAGAGCAATGACTGAGCGCATTGGCCAGACACCTCCTGAACTCAGCCAAGCTCGGTGCTGTGACCACTGCCCTGGGGAGCCTGTTCCAGGGCCCCACCACCCTCCCAGTGGAGAACCTTTTCCTGATCTCCAACCTAACCCTCCCGTCATGGCTTCATGCTGTTCCCTCACGTTCTGTCACCAGAGACAGGAGGTTTTGCAAGCTAAGAAGGAACTACTATATAGAAAATCCTACTTAAGACAAAGGCACAAAGGGTTCAAGCCCCCAGCCTCTTACCTTAGGTCAATGCTTTTTCTTAACCCAAAGATTAGCCTACTTCTGCACCCAGCAGAACTTAGTGGAGCCCACTACAAAGACCAAAATTTTGTACATAATGTATGTAGGAAAGGTCCGTTTCTGGTGACAAGGATGGCAGATACGTAATAGAGCACAAATTTTGGCACAAGGAATTTCTTCAATAAATTCACAGCAGGCAACTGCACAAGGTAACTCAAGACAACTAAAATTTGTATCTTCGTGAAATCATGCTCTCTAGGGCACAGAAAGATGGAGGAAGCAATTTTGTTGCTGTACATCCTTACACCTCAGTTAGGCCCCAAGCAAGTGTCTCAACATTCTGCCACTGGTGTTGAATGCAGAGCCCTTCTTCAGCATTGTGGATCAGCTGTAGGTGGGTCCCACGCAGTCACCACAGCCCTCGTTGTGCAGAAATTAAACTTCAGATCAGTTCAAATTTTTCACAAGTTTTCCTCCAGTTCCTCAGTGGTTGCGATCCTGACCGACAGCCATGCTCCATCTAATTCCTGCCTCCCAAATGTGGCATTTGCTTGGTCAATGACTAATATGCAAAAATGTTGAAAGAGTTAACTTTGTGCAAGCCAAATACTGGCCGAAAGTTATTTCTTTTTAGCTGGGCTGTTAATCCCAGGAAGAGGCATGCATTTGAACACAAGTCAAAAGGCTTTAAGAACTCTTGAGTATTCCACATCAAACATGGAATGCTTTCAAACATGGGGAAAGCAAAATCATCACAATATATGCTAGCACTGCAGTTAGAAACAAACTTTATTGTTGCAGTTTGAAATTATTTACACAATATAAATCTCTTTGAAAGGTACATTACTTCATTTATTCAGTGGTAGAAGGCCTTATAATAGCTTCAATAACATTTAGTTCAAAAGAAATACAATTCACTCCAATGGATAAATGATGCATCTAAACTCCACAACATACAAGAAGGGTCATGGGGACTTTCGGGGGGATGACAGTGCTGGGAGATGACAAAGGCTTATTTGTAAATTGAGCTTGTTTTACTCACAGGACATAAATGGACTCACATTTAAAGGAACACTGAAAAATATACAGTAACAAAAGAGACACAAAACTGAATATATCCCTAATATGCTATGGCCCTGTTTCTGCAAGTATTTAAAAAGGTTTAGCGAGCTGGATTAAGAGGCTTGAGACAGAACCAATGAGTCTAACTTTGAGTTGTATTTAAGAAAAGATTGGATACATTCTTGGTGCTGAGACTATTCAAAGCACTTGTGTACAAAGCAGCATTAACTACCACAGACTGCATCTGAGATACAAAATGTTAAAAGTAACATTTCTACCAAAAAAAAAATAATTCTTTCACACACTGAAGACTTGACACCTACCATTTTTTTTGATAACACTTAATTACTACTATCAAAAAGTTAGAAACTTTTTTTATCCAGTTCATACTGCATTTTATGGCATTGTCTACATTTTTCATATTTTTCTTCCATGGTCTCTTTCATCTTGTGATTTCATGGATCTCTATGTGGGGGGAAAACAACGTAACAGAGAAAACGCAGTTGTAGTACTACAGAAATAGGCTGGTGCAGTACCTGAAGTTATTTCACCATTTATTGTCAAAGTTCACTAGATTTAAAGTAACTTATTAGCTTTCCAAACGTTCACACAACTTTTAATTTCTACCAAGTTTTCTCTCTGTCATCTCTCTATAAACATCAAATCAAATATATTTGGGAAGTTCCACACCACAGGGAACCTGAGACAGCAACTCAACAATTTGGGTGGCTATAGAAACTGCCAAATGTCTGGTTCAAGATTTTACATTAACTACCTGGTGAAGTGTATTCTAAGATCATAATGGGCTTCAGGACCATTCCAGGCAGTTTTCTGAGCTTTCACAATTAAAAAAAAAGAGACACCTTTATGAAAGAATCTGGTGCAGACCACTACCTATACTATTAATACACAGAAAAGCCCAACACACACTTAAGCATTGCAAACTAATCAACTGCATAGGGCTGGGGTTTTTTTAATAATCTTCTGAAACATTTCTTCCCTCCCCCCTCCCAGCAGACCAGTTTCCTTGTAACAGCAAACCTCTAAAGATCAGACCAATTGGAAAAGTCACTTTGGAAAAAGCATTGTTATTTTTTTTTCAGTGTCTCACCACATCACTTAGATGGAGCACCTCCATACAACTGGCACATACAAGTCTGTTGCACATTTTTCCTTTCTACTCCAGAGGTCCAAGAACCACAAAGTTTGGTTTCTTCTGGTGTGTCCCACCTGGATTTGTGGTGTTTCTCACTACTGAGTGCCCTTTTCTGAAAAGTTGTGTGGTTGGCTAAGAGAACACCTACCCTGTGCAAGACTAAAGGTCATGGCTTTTCACACATTTCACAACTAATTAAAACAATGAGCTTGCAGCCCACAGTCATAAAAAGGGAGGAAAAGAATCAGCTGCAAGACTGCTCAACATCAGCATTGCATTACCTTAAGGTTTGATCAAATGCTTTCTGTCCTACTACTGTAACTGCAACCTGCCTGGTATGAAAGAGATGATAGGAGACAGTAGCTTGTTCCAGCAGTTCAGTAATCTAGCATACCTTAGAAGGCATCTAAGAACACAGTAAACAACACACAAACATTAAACCAAGAATAGACAGTGACTTCAAACACAGACAAGTAAGATGTGCTCAACCTTCTCTGAAAACTACAGGAAGGCCTACTCCAAGCAATAGATTGTATTTCAATGGATCACAGAACAAACTCTGGTTTAATCAGAAAGTTACCCAAATTTAAAAGTTCTTTCTGTAGCAGTATTTTGTTAGCTACCAAAGGCTTTAAAAACAAAAATCTGAACGTCATTTGAAAACAAACTTTACCTTTTACAATTTGCTCTTGTTCTTAAGCCAGACAAGTAAATAAGCATATCAAATACCTTGCTACATCAAAAGCCTCATCTTGAGTTTCCATGTGAATGATTTCCTTTTACTTACATTTACTGAGCTCTCTCTCCTGACTAATACTACTTTGAGAAACTCACTTCCCAGGACCCTAGTAACTAAAAGCGTCACCACTGATAAGCACGCGTACCTTTCCACCAGTGCAGGTAAAGCTGACCGGCTGTACAAGCTGTATTGTCATCGCCAGGCGGACAATGAGATTTCCACACTGGTACTTTCCAGCAGCTATTAAACACAGCAGTGACAAGAATAACAGCTTGAAGGACACTATGGAGTTTAATAACTGACAGTGAAAGGCAACAGTAACGCAACATAGTGAAAAATGCATAGTGAAAATAGCATTTGGGAAAAACTATGCTTCATTAGGTCTATGCTTCCAAGATTAAAGGCCTCTTCAGAAAGGGACTTCCTACGCAAGGGAATTCTGATGAGAAGTCACATACTGACAAAACAGAACACAATTTTACTCGAAAAGGAAATAGTGATAATTACATATGGAAAGGAAGCTTTTATACTCATGTTTCCCCTAATGAAGTCAGGTTGTGGGCAGAGGGAGGAGGGGGAGGGAATGGCACACAGTGAAAATACTCAGGTAAGTTTCAAAGAGTCTAAAGGGGCTACCAACAGTTCTAGCATTGAGGAAAATGACTGGCAGAACTATTATAGTGATTTGGGCATTTAGTATAAGCACTTACAAGTTAGCAACTAATCCTATTATAAGGCTATATCCACCAAAAACATTTAAGTGCGGGACTTCCATCACAACTAACTCAATTGCAGTCACCGTGGGAGCACACACTTCAGGAGTACTTCAATTCAACATGCTTATGTTTAGAGGTCTCCAGCATTCTAGAATGTATAAGAAATTTTTGAAAGTTTACTTAAACAAATTTAACAGCTTTCTCTATGCCACAGGTAGTACATGTGCTTCTGACACAGTCTGTCCTATTATTAGAATAAACTTTCTCATCTTAGTACTGTATAAATTCCTTTATTCCCAGAATCATTCCCAAGAGCAAGATGTCAAAAAAGCTAATGGGGGGAAAAAAGACACTGGATGCCCAAGGCTATGAATGGATATACCTTAACAGAAACCCATTATGCTCTGTTACAGGTCAATTTAACAAAAGAAGTCCACACACAGAGTTAGATTTCTTCTTTACATCAAAATTTCTACAAAATAGGAGAGAATACAATGCAATACACAAATCCATAAATGCAAGATACAGTACAATTCACACTAATTTACAAATGGTTATTTACACTGTTGTATATACATACACAGTCAGACCTGGTTAATGCAAATTTGGTAAGTCCTTTTAAAATGCAATTCAAGAAGTATAATGAAGACATTGAAATTGATGTGACAAGAGACTAGTTACCTTTAAGAAATCTTTAATGCGTAGGTGAGCCAAGAAATTAGGCACAGATTAGCCAGATCTGACTGCAGAAATGAGAAGAAAAAAATTCACACTATTCTGCTTTACAAAAGCAACCAGGCCACTATGGTCTATTGACTTGATGCTATTCATGCAAGAATGCCGTCACTAATAATCCTCTTCATATTTACAATATAGGTTTAACTACAGGAAGAATCATTAGTTTGGGCATTCGTGCCCTTAGCTTAACATAAAGGCAACAGAGTATCTTCTTGGCAAGTCACAGTCAAAACTACTACAGGATGTTTCTAGAGCTCAGTCGTGTTTTGTCTTCCTTCAAACATCTTAACATTGCTACTAAAGAGACTGAGATAAATTAATTGAAACAAGTACATGCTCTCCAGTTTGATGCTCTAGTACCCAACGTACATTCAGAATGTCCTGTATTCACAGTTTCAAGCTACCTTATAAGCTGCAGCGGTACTGCAAACTACTGCTTCAAACTTAACGCAACCGTAGACACTCCTTAAGCAAGTGAGAATATCCGAGTGCTACTGGCTCAGACGGATGTGGAACAAGGCTCAAGGTAACTGGCGTTTCATTTTGGAAAGTGTTTTACAGTATTTCCTCAGAACTTAGCGGGAATTGCTTTAATCTGCACTTGTCTTGAAAGAAAGCTGATGCAAAGCAGCATTTAAGTGTGTAAAATGAACTTCAACATGCGAAATGAAAGCCTCTACTAGTACTGCAAAGTCAAGCACTGTAACCTGCAATAATCCTTGTGCTTCTTCCAAGTGGCTCAGGAAAAGCTTGCAGTATTTACTATCTGCTTCAAAGTGCTTTTATGGGATATTCAGTGGAACTTCACTCCACAAGAATGAAATTGAGCTGCACTCATGAAGAGCTTTGGTTCTGCAGAAGCAAGCCTGCACTCCTACAGTTATTGCTACTTGAGCTATACAAACAAAAATACTACTGAGAAAAATTCACACTAACTCCAAACTTAAATAGTACTGGTACCTGAAAAGGGAATGTTGTTTCGCCAACTGTCGGAAAAGTTAGGAACTGTCAAGTGTTGGATTGCCCAAGACCAAATGAACTTCACAGCCTTTTTCAAATATTTCACAAATACAAAGCAACACTACAAGAAATAAAGCCATCACTTGAAAAAATTAGTATTAAGAATTCAGAAGTCTTTATGAATCTTGCTTCCAAGCAGATCTTGCTGAACTTAAAGGGACTGCCAAGACAGCAGGGTATTATTCAGCATATGTCAACAATGTCAACAGGGAGAAAGTACAGAAAATTAAAGTCTTCAGTGCTTTCATGAGCTCTAGCAACATCCTTGATAACTGCTACAAATGAAGATATAAATGTTTATTTTAGCTATTTCTGTTTAGTTACCAAGAAAATTTGTCCAGTATAGTAGCCTCCAGCTAACATGCTAACGAAAATGGTTATCTAATTTCAAGTTACAAAAAAAAAAATCCCAGTTCTCCCATTTGTATTAGGGTTTTTAAGGTTTTGACTGAAAGAAATTAAAAACACATTGGAAATGCCCAGTGATGAATATAAACAAGTTAAGAGAAAAAAATCCCAAACCTTGCTTTTGTAAAATAACAGAATACCACTCAAAATGGTCTTTCAAGGTGAAAATTTTTCATTCACATCAATTTTCTTTATCCTGAATCAATCCAAGCCTTGGTAAAGCACGTGTATATATATGTGTGTATATACACACATACACACAGAGCAGTATGCCATAAAGCAATTTTGAATAAATATCTTTGCTGCAGTCTGCACAACAGACTCCCCATAATATTTACTCTTCAGGTAAGTTTGTGTTTGCACATGTATATGCACACAGACTTTGTACATGTGGGCACTTATGTGACCAAAGTGCAAAGTTTTTCAGAGTATAGTCAGAGTTGAGTACATGTCTGCCCAACTCCACACTGCATTGTTGGGTTTTACTTTACCGGTGTGGGTTTCTTCCCCTCTCGCCCCCCTCCCCCCCTTTTCCAGATTTAAAGCCTCTTTTCCATGCAAACTTTAAGTAAACATTTTCAATTCACATTTTGTAATCCAGACCATTCTTGGTATAATAGCTTCAAGGAATCAGAAAATGTGTGTGATGATCAAAGCCCCATTGTTCAAGTCATATACTTTTCCATATTATCCTTCAAACTGGAGACTTTGAAAAGTAATTTGCTGCCACAGAATAGAAAAAAGACATACCAGAATCTGCAACTACAGGACTACGCATTTAAGACTAGAATCCAAGGTTAGAAGATGACAAAGCAGAAAGATATCAACAATACACCAACTGTAAACCTAAGTGTCTTGCTCCCCAGTGCAACAGGATCTCTGTTCGCTAATCTTCAGTTCAATAGTCCATTCCACTAGATACTGTTGAAGCACATCAAATACAGACACCTAAATAGTGTTCAAATTTAGAATCAAGTTTCAAAAAGCAATATGGATATGAAATAGTGGTCTTCTGCTTTAAACGTATGCTTAATAAACAAGCAGCTTTCCCATAGAAGTTAGAGATGGTACATTGTCCATCTAACACTACGATGGTACATAACCTCCAAGACTCTGATGGACACAGAACTTCCACATTTCTACAGCTTAATGAATCAAGAAAAAAAAATCATAGAGTGTTATTTCAGCAAGCTGGTTGATTTTTATACAAAAGAGTACCATCATATGGAAAGCTAGGGGTTTTGGGTTTTTTTTTTGTGGTTTTTTTTTTTTTTTTTTTTTGTTTTTTTTTAAAAATAAAGAGGGGGGAAAAAATAAGGATCATCCTAACCTTTTTCCCTACTTACGGCACACTGGTGATCTCACAAGCCTATTATCACTCATTTTGCTTGTATACCTCTAAGAGGATACTAACTTTTGACCATGTTTTCTTTAACATAAGTTAACACAACTTCAATAAAATAAGTTGTTAAACATCCTTTGGAACAACTTCACTGTCTGCACCCAACTTCTACAAAAACTGATGAAAGCAGCAATGGAATCATGTTAAACTTATAATAAATAATTCACATACAACATATGTTAAATTACAGAAAAGGATACAAATTGCCATTTCTACATCTTTTTATAGATTTAGCAAGTTTCTAATCCGTTTTATATCAACAGCAGTAGGTATGTTCTTCATATGAAATTTAAACATTGAAGGACTGTTTAGAGGCATTATTTATAAAGCAAGAACCACCAAGTGAGCATTACAGAACTTCAACAAATGTTTAGCTTTTTTCCAGTATCTGTTCTCAGAAAAGATTCAGGGGTTGTCTATCCACTTGGGTAAGTTTCTTCCTCTTCGTTACTCAGGAAGAGCTAATGTCATGACCTCCAGCTTCATTTTGAAATACTGGTTAAACCGAACAATTGCATACCTATTCAAAGGGAGAGAGAGAGGCTTGAAGTTAAGAGCAGACAACACCTTACATGAAGAGAGCCATGCTAGGTAGGACTAGTCAGAAGTCCACCTACCCCAGGACCCCGTTTCCAACACTGACTCTTAGCAGCTGTCAAAGGAAGAAATTAAGAACAGAACGACCATATTATGGTACTTCCTCACCACCCCCCACTCCCAGCTTTCTACCAGTTTGCAAACCAGATGCTGTTTCAGGATTATCAAAGGTGGTGGGTTTGTGTTTAACAGTTCTTAACAGACTGTCCAACAACTACAATTCCAGAGAAATCTGATCTTGATCAGTGCCAGAATGACGTTTGATTTAAAACTGACAAGTCTTTGGGTTCTACCACCTGTGTTTTAACTTGGGGTTTTGTGCCATCTAGCGGTTACTAGCAAGTACTTCTACTCGAGAATAATTAGTCACAGAAGAAATTCACATTTGTCTCATCTACAAAAGAACACAAGTAAGCCTAGTAAACTGGCTTAGTCAGTGCAAGGAATTCTAAAGTGCGAAAATTAATTTTATCACCTCGTCCAGTCCCCAATGGAGAGATGAATTCTTCTGCTTGTTGCCACAAAAGACCATTTTAAAAATGCCAAAGACTCATGTCTACCTGAAACAGAACACCATTGGCCAGCGCCTCAGGAAGCAGAACTTAAAATTCAGTGGCATTACAAAGACTCTTTAAAAACATTAGGAATTTCCAAGACCGACACTCCACGCAATAAGTGGCAAGCAAGGTCTTTCGCACAAGAGCCCCATCTCTTGACTCTTGGAGTTGGATATGTAGGTCTTGTGTCTGACGGATAGTACACTGCACTGACCGAATCAGGCTTTTACGCCTTTGTCTCTCCAACAACAACAAAACCACCACCACTCAATGCCCAAAACTATTTACCCCTCTAGTTATGTTCCTTGCCTTGTTACACCATGTGTTTTAGTCCAGGGGCACATACTAGTTAAGAGAACTTTCAGCAACAGAAAGTAGAAATAGCTTTTCCTCTTAAAAATTTAAGGGTTATAGTACAATCACATAGACCAGGTCTACTCCTCAGACCTTATAGTTTCTGATCGCTGGGGTGTTGGACTAGATGGTCTCACAGGTCCCTTCCAGCCTGAAGTATTCTATGGTTATAGAATAATAATTAGCACACTTACCCTAGAAAATCAAAGTCAATGGTGGAATATTTGGCTTGAATTAGAGCCCACAATCCCCAGAAGAAGTGGGATGCCTGAAAGAAAAAAAAAATTTTTAAAAGATTAACATCGTATGAAATCTGACATGTAAACATTCTCACATTGTGACAAAATGTTCTCTACAAGAGAACTCTCAAAATCCAATCTTTTTGTGAAATTATTTGATATCATTTTGCCAAAGACACTGGTAAACAAGTATTGTAGAATTAACTACTGGCAACTGGAGGAGTAAATCTACCAGCCTCCTGACCCTTCCCATGTTGTTTTCAAGAACATTGCATTTATGAAATAGGGCACCTATTAAGTAAGCTGACGTACAGCTATATATACCATGTTAAAAAATGCACATAAATACGACTACCTCATTTCTACTGCTGCTACTTACATATTTATCATTCTACATGTATTCAACTCTAGTGCAAATATGAAAATCCTTTAGAATCTTTGATTACGACCCTTAGGCCATTGTAACTACAACTCACTTTCACTACTGACTTGGACAGAGATATGATCTGCAGCTATGTAAGAGAGCCTTTAAAACCAGCATTTACACAAATTTCACATCTGTTCCAAACGTACTTCCATTACAAGTCCAGTTAAGTAGCCTAGAGGCTTAAACTCAGTTTCAGACTGAAGCTATGGATCACATTCATGATATATGACTGTTAGTATACTTCAAATGCACAAATACACATAACGGCCATGAGCTTTATAGTCTCCTTGTGGAAGACATTTCTGGACCACCCATGTTACAAGTGATATACTTCAGACTTCTATTCAGCAAATAGCTGCTTAAGGTAATTACCCAAATTGCTTCCTGAATCTTGCATGTAACACTTTACCAGAAGCACAGCAGAAACACACATGCCTGAAACCTTAAAGTGGCAACTACTGTACACACATGTTAATCTTTCTTGTACCTCTAGTTTACATAACTTCACCTGATCCTGAGCAGTTTGGCATTTTATACCAGCGTCCATTAACTTTAGTTTGTGTTTTCCCTTAACAAAGCTTCCCACATTAACTGACACATGAGTGTTTGGCAGTACTTGTGCATCATGTGTGGTCTATAGGCAGGTCCTGAGCTGTTCTCTAAACAGAACTCTATCCTCTTAAACATTAGTATGACCATAGTTTAAAACTGACAAAGCAATGCTATATATTTTAAATTAGACCACCACCAGCCTACTTACAGATCTAACTTTCCTAAATGAATGGGACAAATAAATTTAGCAGTACAGCAGATAGTAGAGATTTTAGAAGAATAACAGCAAACTGTATTTTTAAAGGGCTTGTATAATAGCCATCTTCCTAGAACGTGAACTGTATTTCCTCACTGCAACGATTAGCTTTAGCCAGAAAACTGAACATATTACAGTAACAGAGGTGTGTTTGGGTTATTTAGAAAGAGGACTGAAATAAGGCCAAACTGGCCGCTTAGCCTTAGTCCTCCTATGAACAGTTTGGCACTTTATGCTTCAGAAGAAAGCAAAATAGTTAAAGCTACTGGGTAAAAAGCACTTTGGCTGTAACATTTCCTGTCACATCCTCTAGGCAAAACAAGATCAGGGCTAGTCGCAAAACATATCAAAAAATAGTGTGAACCTATAAAGTATCTTCAGAAATCACATACAGATAAAGCTGGGGGGGAAGACAGATATCTTCAAATGCTTTCTAACAGTATACTTAATGCCACACCTATTTGACTTCTTATTCTACCTCCATTAGTTACATTGATGGGTTTTTTACTCCTTGAAAGACAAGGCACCAAGCCAGATCAAAATCAAAACACCCTCCCTCCTTTCAAAGGAAAAGAACAAGGGAGCAAAGTATGTACATCCAAAGTCTACTTAAGACAGACTGACAGAGAGGAGATGGCTTATAACACACAAGATACAGGAGGAGCACAGAGTAGACTCGCACAGCCAGCCCTTACACTCTACAGAAACGCAGAACTTCTGAGTAACCATAAGAGACTACATGTGCCCTTTACCACAATTGAAGCCACTAAGGTGGCCAAAACCAAATCTGAAAGCAACTCCTTGCTTGCCAAGGCACTACAGGCAAGGAAAGAGTTAAGGTAGTACTGGAAAACTCAAGTGACCTAATTATCTGTTTTTAAAAAAAAAAAATAAATCTTAAAAATTTAAGTACCCTAGTTTTACTCTAACAAAATTTCATCATCTTATTTATATCTTATTATTTGAAAAGGCTTTTATAGTCAGAAAACATACATCTTTATGAAGTACTACCCTTCCTCTTGTGTCATCTTACAACTACAAGGAAAAGTTCAGCACAGACCCACCATAAGCTCTAGTTAACTCAGGAACTTGTCAGACCAATAAACAGCCAATTTGCTAAAAGCTCCTCTCCTCCTTTTCTGAATGCTCACTATCACTTTCACTAGGAATATTCTACAGAGACTTTTTAACACACAGCATAACAGAAAGTTAGGCTAAGGAAGTTTTTCCTTACATGCCACAGCACTCAGAGTAAGAAACCGGCAATTACATTGGCCACAGAGTAGCAAGCTTCTCTATGGCATGTAACGTTCTCATCAACAGTTTGTTATTTACCAGTGCAAACTGATTGACTTGGACATATAGAACTTCAACTTCTTTTTCACTGACTTCTGTGCCAAATCCTTTATATTCTTTGTAGGCTTCAAGGTAAGATCTCAGCCATTGTTCCTGTAATTTTCTGTTAGGATAAAGGCTGTAATCTACCTCATTTACTCCTAGAAAAAAAATAAAACATCTATTAGAACCTTACAGCGTCTAAAAAAGACCATTAGAATTACATTACTGGACCACTTCCCCACCACCACCACCCAACACACAAGCACAGCTTGATGTGGACAGGCATCACTGTTTTTACTTTGACCTGACTTACTCAGTTACATGTTGGCAAGAATTTCTTATCCACACAAATAAGAGTATTCAAAGCAAAGATTTATGCTGTATATGTTTTCAGCCACACACATATTCTACTTCCATTTTGAGATTCAACAAGTCTGGCTTTGAGAGAAGCCTCAAGAAAAGATATCTGCATTATGAAACAAAAGCCCTCCCGAACATATCAAATATTACACATTTCATAGGAAAAGAGACTTGTACACAACAATATCCAAAGCTGAATCCAGATTCAAATACATTGTCACCAGCTAAGTTCATGTTTGAGAAAAATTTATCAGAAGACTACCTCCCTTCTCCACAGGTTGTGGAATTAGAATAACCATTCTTTTTGTCCTATTTTTCTTCCTATACTAGAGATGCTCAGTCACAGGTTATATGGAGTCTGTCAGGAATCCCAAACCTGGATCACAGTTCACTCCCATTAGCTATTATTCCCAGAGGACTTGAGAATTCTCAAGTCTTTTACGGACAGTGCAATCCCCTAGCACCTAAACTCTTTCCTGTGTCAGATCCACTCAAATTTAGCTTTAAAAAGCAAACAGATTTTCACTGGGTGGATAGAGAATAGCAGTGGTGAACAACTGTTTTTCAGAGGAAAAAGCATTTTTCTTCTTATTCTTCCTGTCGTATTTAGCTCCTGAAGGATGTCGTCAGACTCAGAGGAAGTGCCAGACAAAAAATGAAAAGCTCTCAAATATATTTTGTAAAGAATTTAACTTACTTTCTAAATACTTAAATTACTAAGTATACACTCTGTTGGTGTCTTTGATAGTGTGGGGTTTTTTTGTTGGTAGTGGTTTTTTTAAAGTTGTCTAGACTTAATGTTCAGTTTGGGAACCAAAAACTGGTAGATTAAGGCTCCGAATTTTACCATACTGCGCTTTCCATCTGTATTAATCATTAAGCAGGTTTTTCCTGTTGCCTCATCGTTTGACATAGCATACACTCAAGGTTATTTCTCTCTTGTGGAGTAAGTTGAACAGGCATTCACTAAAAAAATTTGAACGAGTTCATGAATAAGTCTACCAACACCTCACTCCTATCACACAGTCTTAGCCTTTACTTCTCATTTTAAGACATGACTCAAGGGCAAGTACTTAGAACACACATTCAAAGTGACCAAAAAAAAAAGAGGTCACATAAGCCTGTCATTTGGAACTGTGGAACCACACAGAGTATCCTCAATATATATACCTATGCTGCAAAAGATACACTTGCAGTACTACATTACAGCAGGCTGTCTGCTGTGCACTTTCACAGAAGGATAGTATGAAAGCTGGGAGTTCTGTATTTATATAACTATCAAAACTTCAGACATGACGCTCCCACTTCTGGGTTAGCAGAACCACAAAGGAAAGGCGTAACTGGCCTGGCAAGATGAAACATCAAGACATTGATATCATCAGATGAACAGCTATATACATGTACCCAGATATACTGAGAAAAAAGAATGTGCAAGAACAAGGGGTTTTGTTGTTTTTTTTTCTCAAAAAAACACCCCACCACCTAGCTTTATAGTTTACCTCAGAAATCCAACATTTTACCTGCAAATTCATTGAAGTGGTTTCCAATGTCATAAGCCAGGTAGTTGTATCCAGAGTACTCATAGTCTATGAACTGCACATCACCTATGTGAGACAAAACAGCAGCAACATCAGTCTGTATCAAACGATGTCACAGCCCTAATCCTTTGGTGTCCTTTATGTTTTGGGAGAAAACCACAACAAAACCACACACCCATCTCTGTGCCCAGCTGTGTGCACTCAGACATTCCAGGGTCAGGCTGTGATTTTCATGATACAAGATTCCCTTCAATATTCAAGAAAGCTCTTTATTTAGAGCTTACAATTCTGTACTTTTACTTCTACCACATGAGGGCACTCTTACCTTCAAAATAAAAAAAAAATACAGTAGAGGATCCTTTATTTAAACTTTATGTAGAAATAGTAGGTAAATTTTTCCCTGACTTTAAAACAGAATAGTCCTGCTTATTCTCACACAAGTGTGTAACCAGTGGACTAACACATTGCAACACACTGGTATTTCCTGCTCCTTCCAACCACACTTACAAAGCAAGACTATTCTTAATTGCTGCTTTTTTCAGCTGGCTTAAACTAGTCTCAAGAAATCAGACAATCCTCAAAACTGTGATACTACGTAGCATTATGTAAACAAGGACTGATAAAGTAGCAAACAGCCCCAAGTGTTACCAAATTACATTTACCTACAGCGAAGCTGCGGAAAATGCTTCGCTCAAGGTAATACAGCACTGAAGCTGCTCAAGAATGTTCACACTGTATCAAACAGTCAAAAATATTAACAAGATGGATTAGGTAAAACTAAAGCTCTTGTATTTCAATGGAAACCAGCAAAATTACTAAAAATATCAGGTAACGAAGCAATGAGTTAACTTAAGAGCTGTTTGCACTAGAACACGAAAATGGAAAGCCTTACATTTCCCACTGCTATGCTGAAATGGGTAATTTGCACAGTTGCACCCTCCATACCCATTCTTTTGATCACTAGCTGCATATTTACACAATAAAACCATATTCTTTCTATTACAATGAACAATCTTCTTAGCACAACTTAAAACATCATACAGATACTAATGCTAACTATCAGACTCCACGTCAAAATAAAAAAAAAAAGCACATCAAGAATAACATTAAAGTATGTTATGTATTTCCCAGACTAAGTATTTTAAGTGTCTAATATACTGCCTCAAGATGTATGGATATCGCACATATCAAAAACAATAGTTTTGCCAGATAAACATCCTGACCAATTGTGACCTGACCTGTCACAGAATAACTTTGTTAGAAGTGTTCCTCCTTCCTATGCAGCTTATCTTTACTGTATTTGAAATACTAACACATCAATGTTTTCCAGACAGGTAAATCTTGTCTAAGCACTTCTGCTGGAAGTTAAGCCCCACAACACAAACAAAATCACTTAGCCACAATCCTCCAGGTCAGAGCTTACCCTTAAATTCACAGAAAGACTGCTTACTAAGGTTATGAGGGTAAATCTTTCGGGCTCTGACAAACTAATGTGAAAGTGGCCTGCAAAGTGGCAAGCCCTTCCCACAGAAAATCTTGTTGGCATTTGAAAATTGAGGTTCTCTAGAGCTCTGAAGGGACAAGAAATTTTAAAGTAGCTGCAGCCAAGGTCTTCTAATACTGTCACAGATCAACTTCTGCCACTGCTTGACTGGCAGAGTCCTACACACACACTTCCTACTGGTTAAGTACTGCTTTTAAGGAGAAACATCTGTAAGTTACAAGCCAGTCAAAATGCACAGCCCAACCCTGGTTAATATTCTGCTACACAACTGATCTCCTGAACCCCACCACCCTAAACATTTAATATTGCATGTATTTAGAGGGGTTTTTTTTTCCTTACTCCCTCACATAAAACACAAACACAGCAGGTAAAAGTCTGCTTGCAAAGTATCAATGTAAAAAACACTTTTAAGATTCAATTTACACATGAAAAATTTAAACATACCTACATGCTATTATGCATTTTTAATTACAGCTAGCATCTAAAACTTCCAGATATAAATAATACTTAATACAATAAGAAATTGAATCTAACAAGATTCAGCGAGGCTGCTACAAAGCATTCTCCTATGGGGAAATGCATGTGAACAAGTGATGTGATAAACCTTCAGCCAGTGCATGAGTAGCACAGTGCATGGCACCACAAGGCAGCAACAACCGCACACCTAATCCACAGCAGATGAAGAAAATTTGGCAAACTCACGTTTGATAAAGTTCAAAGTTAGAGTCCTGCATTTTTACTGATCTTTCAGACTCATGCTACTGTGGAACTCAACCTTAAATTTAATTTTTGCATGAAGGCTCAGAAGAAAGCTGTTCTCTTTTTGAAGATAACAAAAACTTTGCCACTTCATAAATGCATAACACATACATGTCTCAGCTACCTTGTTTTAGAAGCAGAAGAGACTTTGCACTAATTGATTAAATATCCATAGCATTAGAAGTTACTTTTAATATTTACTGCAGTCCATATGGGAAAGCCACCTCTGAAAGACATGGCTCATGTTAGTAGTTAAGCAGCTAGCTTTTGTTTTGAGGCTTCTCCTAAGTCCAAAGAATTTGCACATCCCACCAATATCACTGGGAGCAGGCAGACTAAGAGACACTAGTCTAAGTGAATTTGTATTTTATTGAAGCAAGACTTGATTTAAAACCAAGCTCTATCATCTCTCTGGAGAAGCTACTGTTGTCAACAGGAAGAGAGACATCAAGAGTATTGAATATTTCAAGTTGAAACGCATTTCTTTCTTCCAGGGGTCTCCTAGTGTAGACAATATGCAATGTAATCTACAAAAACACATAAAGACACAAAATGGAATACATGTTGTGTTCCAAACACCAGAAATTAATTTCTTAACTATATCAAGTAGTAGTCAATAGACCATCTGCTAGATCTCCTCAGGGAACTGAAAGGTAGGAGGGTGACAACACCTCTCTTTCTAGCTGCTCCTCACTTTTATTGGTTTAATAAGGTAAACACTTTGGACATGCAAGTCCTAGCTGTAGTTACCACAGCAGAAGGATGTATCCTGAGTTCCGTTCCATCCTGCTCATCAGGTGAGCCACTGAGGCCCTAGAAGACAGCTTCAGTAAAGGCAATGATCTATGCTACGAACATACCTGAAAATTCACAAACGGGTCACATACCCAAAGAGTAATTTTAGCTGTAATATTTACCCAATATAGCTTTGCAAAACAAAGTAGGTTTTTAGATCAAAACCAGAAGCCTTAAACATACCTCAGTCTTCAGAAGCACTGAGCACGCACAGACTCCTACCAAAGATCATAGAAAACATTGGGTAGGCAGAGGGAATAAACAAAACAAAACCTGCTATGTACCTACATACTTCCTGGCAGGTGACTTTAATACATTCAAGAAGAGCACATATAGATACAGACAAAAGAATACTGATACTTGGTCTATTGAATAGCAATTATTTGAATACTCTTAAAATATCAGGTATTTTTGGAAACTCCCGCGTCACATTGGAGGGGGGCGGAATACAACACAAACTTTAAGAGCATCAGAACACAAGGTCTATAAATAAGCAGTACCAAGCATCAAGCATATTTTGACTATCTAGATGTTCAAAATGTAATTAAAAGCAACACAAAGCTCTGCGTTACATCCTTCACAGAGTAGATGACACTGATAATTACAAATTACGTAAAGTCACACTTGCAAATTTTTATATCCTGAGTGACTGAAAATGGACATTAACAAAACAGCAAGAGGCAGAATTCTCTCAGCCACAGCATGAGCAAATTCAAATCACATGAGTGAAACTCCACTAAATGAAGCTAGCACTCAACATGCTATTCCAGGCTCATAAATAAAATTTAAGGACACGAGATTGATTCTTCTTAAAAGCAGTATGTGGCACAACTATGATTTTTCCTTCAAATCTGAAAACTTAATATGAATTTTTGCCGAGGACAAGGCTAAAGCAAAGCACTGGGACAAGCCATAATCATTCTAACTTCATTGGACAGGAGCCCCAGCATCTGTTGATAGTCTATAGCTTAAACACATACCCACCCAGTGCCTGGTAGATGCACAAATTAAGCATTTATAAACAACAGAAATACAGCATAGTGTGGCTAAAACAAATAAATGAGCTATTTTATTTGTGCCACCTTCTGAAGAGCCAGATAAACACTAAACAGCTTTGCGCAAACATTACTGAGAGGGAAAAAGGCAGTTAATCTAAAAGACCAATTCTCTCTATTGATTTCAGTTTAGGGTCACCAAGGTCTTTTTAATACACAGAAGCGTTTTTAGATAGAAAAGTAAATTTACTGAGAGCACAGCATCACCAAAGCTTTAACAAACTTCATACAGTTTGATACCATTCCTAATGAAGTGCATCTTTAAAAGATTCTATTTTGTGCTCTTGCAAAATTATTTCTATACCAATAAAGGCTTTACCTGTGCTAAACAGAACTCCAGCAATATATATTTACGGTTAAAGTTAAGCTTCCACTTCTAAAGTCACATTCCTTATCCTAAGATTGTACTAACAGACAGATTGGTATTTTTCACTCTGTAAGGACATTGTAAGAAACAGCTTTCAAACAACAAACACTCTTTCTACAGATGGCATTGAGGTTTGGTTACTATGAAAATGGTACCTGCAGTACCCAGATTGCAGAAGTTTTACAACACAGTACGTGTGCAACATTCAAAGATAAGTTTAATACACATACTTATTTCATATTTTCAAATCTTTTTACCCTCCCAGCTGTTGACAGCAAGTTTGAAGCCAAAGCACTTTACATACCTCCCTCCTCCCAACCCTGTCCCCAAAACTAATCACTCACACACTCGTTATTGTAGGATTGCTCATAAGTGATGCACTGCTTGTTTTTTCCTCCATTCTGTTTATAAAGAGAAAAGCACACAGCATTTGTTTTACAAGTAGAAACTTCAAGCCTACTGACGGTGATAATGAACCTTTTAAAGGAATTCCTCTGATTTTTTTCACAGTGTGGTTTTACTATGAAAAGCAACTATAAAAATTAGTTTTACCTCAATGGGCCTTTCTGGAATGCTAAAACTCAAGGTGGTTTCAGCACTGAAAAATCCACACAGTAAATATAGATTTTTATGTTTTTTTTCGCACACCTTCCATGCTTTTTTCCTCCCTATATAACTAGAAATACTAGCAATTCCTCTCAAAAGTGGCATTACTCAGAGGAAAACTTGTACACAAACCACCAAAAGACTTCTCAATTCACATGCATTCAGTGCACATCTGATGCAGAAATTGGTTATACATAGAGTCAGTTTTCAGACTAGAACCAATTCCAGCAGGTAGTTGTTAGTTTTTATTTAGAACTTAAGGCGCATAAGCTTCAGAGGTCAAAGACCAGTGATGACTGATGGAGAAGACTTCAGTTCCATTCAGAGTCATTTACTTCACACGCTTTTGGCTTACATACCAACTATCTTATCAAACTGTCACAAACAAATACGAAGCTACTAGAAGAAATGTCATTCTCACTCTGAAAGAAAACTTTGATCTAATCTGATGAATTTGTTGCACTCAGCTGACCTCAGATATTTGAAATGTGAGGAAAGCTGTGCATTTTTACTGCACAATGGCCATTTTAGAGCTGCAAGTTTGCACTTTTCATTCTAATATCCTGTTGCATTGATTCATTTAGTAACCGAACCTCAAACCACTAAAATCAAGAAATAAAATAGACTGTGGGTTTATACAGAACCTTTAAAGATTTTATTAAAGGCATTATCTCATAATTCATATTATGGAAGAAACACATACAATAAAAAAAAAATTAATCTTTGCAGAAACATATACTGCCTATAACTGCTTAAATGAAGTCTGCATTTACAAAAGAAAACTAAGATGCCTATGAACCTCATGCAGAAAATAATACTACCTTCAGTGACTCAATTTAAGTATCATTAAGATACTTCATTCTGAAAGAGTCTTTCCACAATCAAACCAGCACGATACACATATAGGAGATAATGTCTTCAAGGTTTTTTTTTTTTTACTTGTATGATTTTTTTTTCTTCCTAAAAGCTTTATATGACTGGAATAGAATTAACAGGAACAATCACATACTTTGAAGCCTAGTCACAGAGGCAGGTTAAGGATTAACACATTCATTAAAAGAAAAGCAAGGAACACAAACATTCTTCCTCTGTACAGTAACATACAGATATCGCTACCATTACTCAGCCCAAACTGAGTTTACTTGAACCAGTCAGTAAAGTGACATCACTGATGTAACAAATGCAATTGCAGTATAAACAAAGCCACTCACTACTTACTGTTTAGTTCAACACCTACCTCGTTTCTTGTTGTAAATAATATTCTTACACAACAGGTCATTGTGACAGAGTACCACTGGAGATCCTAAATTTGACAGTCTTTCCTTCATCCAGGCCATCTCTTCCTGAAGAACTTGAGAACTTGGAATGTCAGTTAAAAACCTTTTCAGGCACAAGAAGTTTGAGGGTTAATATTTAGTACTGTGTGTTCCATACCAAGCATTTGTCATAAAAAAACACTTTACTTTCTTCTACACCTTTATTGCAAATAATTCAACAGAGCATCTCCCAAACCAGGGCACTCTTTCCCCTGGCATAATGGCAGTGAAATTATGACAATTATTTCCCTCTGCCTTCCTCTCTGTATTTCCTTCACTTCTTGCTCACATTACTTCCTTTAAGGATATACAACAGTAAGTACTGTATGTATCTATCCAGAGAAAACAAAACAGTCTTGATTCTAGTCACGGTAAATGTGCTTATGTAGTAATTTTATCTTCTAGATTTTCTATTAACCACTCAAGTCTTCTGTTTTCTTAAGAATTTTTTGCAGAAGAAAAAAACTGAAACTGACTTGCTAGAGCATTCTTTAATTACAATGCAGCAAGAAGGGCATTTGGCATCAGTGATTTCCAAGAAGTTCCATGAAGAGTTTTTTTAAGCTGGAATCTGCTTCCTGAGCGATACAAGTTTGATGATATTGTACAAACACTTCCAAATTACAATTTTAACTTCAAGTTTGATCTCCACTCCTTGAGAAACATTGTCTTTAACTCAAGTTTTAGATTACAGCACAGAAATTGTATTTAGGTTAAACATTGCTCCTAGCTTTGCCATTCTTTCATCCCAGTCTTCCAGCAACTGACACTAAAACCCTTCAGAAATACTTTCTTATTTTGTTAAGCTCCTAAGAAAAAAAAAACAACAAAACAAACACCCACACACACAAACCACAGTTCGATTTACAACTCAAACTATATAGGGATGCTAAAACCAAAATGTAATTAAACCCTTAAACCCCCGTAACACCATTATTCATAGTCCCGTGATAGCACAGGTTTAGAATGTCTGTGTGGATACCTTTTCCTCCTCTGTAAAACACTGTGGGAAGTCACCCCCACCACCCAAAACAGCCTTTCATTAACTTTACTTTTACATCACCCAATTTTGGACAAATTTACAAATGGAACAAATACAAGACAACTAAGAGGTGCAGGTTAGAGTGTACAACAGTACCCCTGCAGCACCAGGGAACAGGCTTTTAATATTTACCCCAGAACATAGGTCTCAGTTCAAAACTAATGGTTCTCTCAAACACTGTTGAGACAACTACCTGAAGTAGTACATGGCTTGACCTTGTTTCTTTAAAAAGAGGAAAGAAAAACTACCTTTTAAGTGCCTAATTAAACCAAAAGCTGTATGTATATACACACAACATACTAAATGAATTAAAAGACTCTCCTTATTTATTGGCTTCTGTATAGTTACTTCAGTATACGAGAGTATGACAAAACTCAAAATTCTACAAATTCACAAACCAATTTTCTTAAAAATACTTTTTATCCCTCAACTAAAAAGAATGGAAAGTCAGGAAAGCATATAATAAAATACCTACCTTTTATTTACTTCCTCATCTGCAAACTCTGTGGGTATGAGAGAAAAGTATTTCCCCATCTTCAGCCACAGATTAGATTTAGGGATCCATCCATTGTGTGCATGAATAGTATGGATTTTAGCAAGCTGCCTGGCGATGAGTCTAAAAAAAGTTTAAATTAATATTTAATGTATATGACAGTCTTAATCGTATTTTTTTCCTATCAAGAAGAGAAAAAAACGACAATATATTTAACAGAATAATTGTAAAAAAATTCAGCGAGGGAATCCAAAGGGGATTTAGACAAGAGCAGCGCAGCTACAGGATAACATCTTTCAAGACTTAAAATGCAGCACTACCTGATGGAGGGGAGGCAGGAGGGACGAGTTCAGTTACAGCCAGCGTACTTCAACTATATTTACAGTCTACTCTTCAACTTGCATATTTTTAGAAGCGTTCACTCAAATTAACTACCATTGTTAGGCAAATACATTTCAGTGCATACACGAAAAGTTAAGATTTTAAGACATCAGCACTTTCTGTTCACCACTAGTAGTTTTTTAAACTCTTTATCTTGAATCTATTCACAAAAGGAATGTATTAGAAACAGAACTAGGAGCACATGCTTTAATCAAGTCCAGCCTCCAACAACTCTGCTGTGTTAAATGATCTCCCTAATGTGTTAAATACAATAAGCAGACCTCTAATGAGTATACAGTCTCCTGGAGAGGCAGCAAGGATCATTTGTTCAGCACTGAAATACCACGATAACTAAGACAGAGGACAGTGAGCTGTCAACAGTGTTCTGAACATCAGCTTAACGCAGGCTTATAAAAATACTTTTTTGCCCGCTCATAAACTAAGCTTCACATCCTTTGGGCCTGATAGAACACCATAAATGCATCCTAGAACTTGAATAACGAGGTAGTAATAATAATAAAAAAATAAGAAGCTTACCTGAAAATATCTGGATTGCATACATGCTCTGGATCCAGTGCTTCTCCCTGCATGAACTCGTAGCACAGACCATTATTGAAAGTACAGTATAGTTGAGGTGCACAGCCATGGGCCTGCAATACACGGAAACTCTTCACTTCCTCATCTCGATCCACTAAGAGCTCGGTCTTATTTCCATAGATTCTAACTAGAACGACATCATCTGTTACGTCACCCACATAGCAGCCGATTAATTTATTGGTGATTCCATCGGTGAAGAGCTGAAAAATAAAAATAATGCATAAGCAACTCAGATTTGCATTTTCAACATCCAGGTAAAGAATGCAGGGTTATTCTTCAGTTCACAAAACACAAATGTTTACTGGATTAAGAATTAACAAAAGAAACCTTTAAGATGCAGAAAAACTGTAAAAAAAACTGCAAGAATTTTTACCAGTAACACCTGAAAAAAAAATGTGAAAGCATGCTACAGTATTTCTGTAGTTCACTAAATGTAAGAGGCAGTAACTAAAAGCTCAACCACTCTGAAACCAGTGGATTAAAATGGCTGAAATCAAAGTCCCAACAAGGCAGCAATCCTAAATCAGTATGAAAACAGTCACGAATACAACTTTGATGCAGCTCAGAATTTCAGTATTTGTTCGATTATTGCGCAATGCACAGCTAGTAAAAGATACTCCTGGAGTTCTAAACTACTCTTTTTAAAACACAAATTTCAGGTCAGAAACAATTCAAATTCAGTTATCTTCTCACTAGGCCTTAAGGTTTTATGGATTGAGACTAATTCCTAGAGTCACTTCGGCTCCTCCACAAAATTGAGACAATACTTAAAATTCAAGACCCTAGACTTCAGCCTTAGTACCATTCCAAATTTAAAAGCTTCTGACAAGACCCACTATGCTCCTTTTTTACTTCATAACTAGTACATGCCATTTAAAAGATTAAAAAGGGGATCTACAGGAAAGCTGGCAAGGGCCCGTTTATTAGGGAGTGTAGTGACAGGACAAGGGGTAATAGGTATAAACTAAAAGAGGGGAGATTTAGATGAGATGTTAGGAAGAAAATCTTTACTGGGAGGCACTGGAACAGGTTGCCCAGAGAAGCTGTGGCTGCCCCCTCCCTGGCAGTGTTCAAGGCCAGGTTGGATGGGGCTTTGGGTAACGTGGTCTAGTGGAGGGTGTCCCTGCCCCTGGCAGGGGGGTTGGAACTAGGTGATCTTTGAGGTCCCTTCCAACCCAAACCATTCTGTGATTCTATATAAAAAAGCATTTTAAGTCATTAGCATGAAGATGTATACAGATACATATCTATAAATGTATTTTAAAGCCCTGCAATTTACTAGACTGACCAGTCTAGTCACTGATGCCTGAAGGTACTGAAGATAAAGCAAGTAACTTTCTATAAAAATAAGCAAGAGCATTATTTGAGCATTATGTTTACACCTAATGACAACCTACTCACTGCCTTCCAAATAATGATGGAGGTATGGATACTACACATGTTCCCAGCTACAGAAGAGGAAGGGGGCAGGTCACAAACCAAAAAAAACCCACTCTGTAACTGGTGTTTCTCCTTTCACATTTGATGAAAAGGCCTAAAGGAGTCATTACACAGGCTGAACTCTGGCAGATGCTGCCTGACAAGCAGACTAGATCCTGAGTTACTGGGCTGGATGTACCCAGTTGCATGTAGTCAAGCATTTGAAATCCCACTCAGTGCCTGCAAAAGTAATACAACAGTTCTTAATCTCCTCCTGCAATATGGTACAGTTTTACAGCTCAGAAAACAGATGTTTGGCACTTTCAAACTCTTTGAACTCTGCCAGCTCAGACTGAATGCTTAAGAACTGCTAGATGAGCGTTACCCACATTAACTCTAGCTGTTAGGTAAGAGACTGAAGGACAAGCCATTATCATTCTCGGGTGACAAGCAGCATCACAAGCAAGGACACCAGTGTTTCCATAACTACTGAAGTTTCCTGCAGTCTTAAGCATAAGTAAACAATTTTAAGTCAAGGTTCTCACAGCAATTGTAATTTATATTCAAGCATTTTTAAAAAATTTTTTTACTGCTTACAGTCATGCCTCTTCTCCCACTCTGTTGCCCCCAAAATCCTATTTAAAACTTAATTTAAAAAGTATAAATCCTCTCATGAAGCACAAAACCTCCTTTCAGGATGTTGCACTAAAACAAGTGAGGAGCAAGAAGTAGTTTCTAGTTGGTTAACATACACAGTTAGACATACACAATTTTCCCTTGGGTGGGCATCCTTCAAGTTACCACATTTCTCTAGGAAGGGCTTTCATCTTTAGAGTTCTCATTTAGTTAACTCCTCTGGCATATGCATAAGAGACAGAGAGAGGGTCTGATCACCTTTATGAGAGCTTTTTCAAACTATGTATGTCCTTAAATCAGCTTTTATTTAAATGCAACCTTAAGACTCTGGATAGAATGTAGTTCATACTTCTAATACAAGACAGAAAATCAGATGAAAATTGAAACCTATTTATCAGAATTTGAATACTAAGTATTCAATAGCCATGAGTATGAGTCACACATCCTCCTGCATTTCTTCTCCCTCAAATTGTAAGTCAGACCCTGACAAATGGAGAGGGTTGTTGCATTTCAGACTTTATATTAAACATTAATGTCGAAAAGTAGTACTTTCTTTCTTTTATTAAAACACACGTCAACAAAAGGCAACTTCTCTAGAGGCATTATCATTCCTTAGAACATTGGACAGCTTGGGTGGTTTGATTACTTTTTTTTTTTTGAAACCCAAACACAAATCAGAAACTTTGACTTCCCCTGCCCTCTTCCAAGAGGTAGTCTTTATTTTGAAAAGTAGTATCATTCAAACACAAGTGACAGTATTTCCAAATCTCAGGGACTTGGAGAAACCAAGTATCAGGAACGTTTTAATTTCTAAATTAAAAAAAAAAATCTGAAGTTTGGTCAAGTCTCCACATTTAGGAAAAGACAAGATTTTCACAGTGCAAGGTGCTGTATTTTAGCTATTACGCCTTGCTTTTCTCAGTATCCCTAAACTTTGAGATGAACAAACTCAAAAAGAAATAGCTCATAGCTCCTGAGAAGAGATGCAGAACAGCAGAGGACATGAAGGTACTCCATTTTCTTAAATAGTTATGAACACTTAATATTGCAGAAGTAGGTTCAGCAAATCACATATCTTTCATCTAGGTAGATCAACCACAATTTCAAATAAACCTGCTTACAAAGCCTCCTTGATTGACTCAAAACTACGGCTTTACAATTTATGGACACATTACTAGCTATTATTTTAATAATGCAGAATTAAAGTAATAACCCAGACAAGTAATGAAGAATGTCTTAGTCTCCACAGCAACTAAATGTTACAATGTTAACTGGTGCAACTAAGAAAACTATACCATTTAGCACCACAGATACTGGCTTCCACATTAAAATTAATACTTAACACTACCCTACTCTTTTGCTTGACACTTATGCAGATGTTCAGTTTTCTCTGCGTACATAAGCATATTGTTGCAACAACGCACAGGCTATATCAAGAGAAGGATTATGTGCTTGAGCACAGTGTTACCTAGTTTCAACAGGGAGTACTTAACTATTTCAAGTACGGCTTGTAAATCACAGATTACATCTTTATATTACAACATATTCATTGATGAACTTCCCTTTTGTAAGTGTATTGTCATAGAACTATTTAGATCAGAAGGGACCTTCTGTGATCTAGTTCAACCTCCCTGCTCAAGCAGGGCCAATAAGAGCCAGTTGTCCAGGACTGTGTCCAGTGAAATCTCCAGGAATTCTGGAGACCCTACAACCTGTGTGGGGCAACCTGTTCCAGTGTTTGATCACCCTCATAGTAAGAAAAAAAAAGTTTTCCTGTGCTGAGATGGAATTTCACATGCATTTTATTTTGTGCCCATTGTCCTGCCTGTCACTGGGCACCGAGAAGAATCTAGATCCTCCTGTTTCACACATGTGCACACCCACAGCCCCCCAGTATTTATACATACTGGTAAGATCCCGGCAAGCCCTCTTTTTTCAAGGCCAAACAGTCCCAGCCCTCCCAACCTCTCCTCATATGAAAGACGTTTCAGTCCTTCAGTTATCTTCATGGTCCTTTGCTGGACTTGCTCCAGTGACCCTGTATCTTTCTCATACAGGGGAAGAAAGCACAGGACACAGCACCTTACTAACGCAAATCAACAAAGAAGTACTGATTCTTATACCTTTCTGCATAAAACCAGAACAAATTCATCAAGAAGTTTAAAGAGCACTTCGCAGAAGTGACTCTATTGACAGCTCACCAGAAATATCTTGCCTGCCATATGTAAACGAAAACTTCTGAAATGTTACATTAGAAACAGCTCTTCTCCTGGCACTGCAGGACCGAAATCAAAGTTCTGTTGAATTAAGGATCAAAACAAGTATAAAATTCACTGTCCCCTCTGAATAAAGAGAAGTCTATTGTCTTTATCAAACAGCAAAGTCAGCAAACAAAATGGGCGATAATTCCCAACATATAATGGCACCATTTCAAATCACTGGAACTTATGCTACCACTTTCTACTTATAAAACAACCCTCTAATGAAGCTTGCCTTTGTCTCCATGCAAAATTGTACTACTAAAAGAAAAGGCAAGGTCATCAGAAATAGCGATACCACCGAAAAAAACAGGACATTAAGTGGTACTGATGCAAAGATCAGTAAGAGTTTGATTTGCTTATGCAGTTAAACAGAAACTTCTGGCCACTGTACAGTTTTTATCATACTGCACATTAATGAGTGTTAATAAAAAGAAATCAACAAGGAAATTGGACTCCTTCAACTGATAATTTAGGAACTCTGGTTATTAGCATCTATTTGTAACATGCTGCTATAAGTAATTATTTACACCCAGGAGCTTTTTAGTTATCGCTTCTTAAAAAGGCAGAAGGGTCTGCTTACTTTTCTAATAACATTGACTATCAATTTCTATATTCCATCATAAGGAAACATATGTTTTCTCCCAGTAGAAAAACATGGTACTGTATTCTTTTATCAGAATGCCTTTACTGTAGCATTTAAAGAATCAGCTTAGAATGCCTTACTTGAAATATAACCTGAGATGCAGCAGAGCAAAACAGGAATTCTATAAGAAAAGCATCAACTGAGCAGCATAAACAGAGAATGGACTCGGACAACATGGATAACAGAATCAGTAAACTCTCAAGGTCACATGGAAGACGATTGAAGAATCTACAAAATGCTATTAATAGCAGGTAGAAAATTCTGGAAATAAGTCAAGAAATACAGTGAGCCAATAGAAGTCAAGAACACAATGCAATGCACAAAAAAATCCAGCAGCAAGATACTGGTACTCTTGTAATTATTTAAATGTTATAATTAAACTTACTGTGATATGTACTTATAACACTGTAGTAAGTACTTTTACATCTGGTGACACAAAGCTAAAACTAAATTCCGAAAACACTTCTCTAAGTGTTATTTATACTGGCCTACAATCCAGTCAGATGTAGCTTGAAGTCAAGGCTTTCTAGCTCATGGGAACAAACAAACTGTTCACTGAAAAGCAGAGTGAAGGTGAGAAGCCTGAGTCACTCAAACACAGGCTCAGAAAGCAGCACACAGTAGAAACAAGACACACCAAGTGAAAACAGGAAGAGCAGAGGAAACTCAACCAAGACATGAAGTATCTTTGAGAGTTTACCCTAAAAAGCATTCTTGTCAGCATACCTGAAAAGGACATGTGATGGGTATGTTCCCATCTCATAAGCAGGTGGTTCAAGAAAAGCTTTTATCTGATCCTATTGTTCCAGGTGTTCAAAGGAATGAGAACAAAAATACACTCACACATAATAAGCATGAACAGGCAGAAATAAAGTGTCACAAGGGCGAAGTAGAAAATGCTTATCACTCATTGAAGAGACGTAAAACCAAGCAGATTTTTCCCTGTAGGCTGTTATTACATCCATAGGATGAAAAATATAGAAAGCAGTATTGTACTGCTGTAGAAACAGCGGAGTGATGTGAAGTTTCAGCATAAACAAGTAGGGATTCCCATATTGCACATTAAGATCTCCAGAAAGGACCAGACTTCTAACACATTCTTTAATGTTCACAGAACTTCAAGTTTGTATTCTAAGATTGCTACTTTGTTTCTTCTGGAAAAGTATATGCTGGCACATCCACAAGCATATAGGTTTAATTTTTTTAAACAAGGCTAGTTATTTCTCCATCTCTTTCTGTAGCCGTTCCTAACAGGACAAAGCACAGCCAACAGAAAATGCAAGCCTTAGGCAAACTCTCACATACTGAACCGGGCTTGCAAGAAACATCATTCAAAGGTCTCCGGGCTCTGAAGCCACATCCTCTAGATCATTATTCTCAGCAGGTGAAAGCTATTGCCTATGTGGTCATGAACAAGACCATTTGGTGTTAAAATTACTGAGGCTAACAGGGAGCCAGTAAGTTAACAGCACCATTCTACACTAACACTAAGCTCGGCCACAGGCTGAACTAGCCCAAGAGCACTGAACTCTTGGGGTGCTCATCCACAACAGCAGCACTGGGAGCACACCATCACTACCGCCTATGCTAGCTATACACTATTACTTAAACTTCTTTTTTTGGCTACCAAACTATCAACATTGCAGCTTGGGGGAAGTTTAATGGGGGGTTATTGCTCTTTTTGTTGTGGGGATTTTTTTCTGAGGTTTTAACAAGTTTCACATCCTACATATTCTCAATATAAAGACCATTTTAAGTGACATTTAGTAGTCTGTTACAAAATGCTACAAGGTATGTCACCCCTTACAAGGGACGTTTCTGATCTAAATGTGTGACAAGATAAGAAAGCTTTTTCTTTTTTGTCAGATAAGAACTCAAGAGAAATTACTTACTTCTCACCTTGTTTCTGACAAATATTCTCCTAGCTGAAAACAGTCAACATCAGCTAACTAGTTAAGCCTTCTGAAGTGGTGAATTGGTTAAGATCTTTCTACAGATTGATACTGATGAAAAGTTACAGATAAATAATAAAAAAGAAGCTAATAGAAAAGTATAGATTTCATCCTAACTCAAAGAATTAATTCGATGCTCCTCCCCCTGCAAGACTTTGACATAAAATGGCCATGTAACAGTAACAGGGGAAAAACAGGAACTAAAACATCTTAAGACAGCCACCTTCCTTTCCAACGTTACGAACCTATAGCATAAACTCTATGCCATTACATAGCCAGATCCAAGCTGCATCTAAGCAAGTATCCATTCTCTATGATTAGAGCCAGCCGGCAATACAAACACCTATTGCAGCACAACTGGATTACATCATGCACTACTATACATCAACAGCCCAAAACATCACCACGTGCGCAATTGCTGCCCCATCCACTGACACCACAGAAACCCCATTACAAGGGATTGAGATTATCAAACTTAATCAGAAGCTTAATAAAAACCGGAGAAACCAACTGCCTAATTTCCCACTTACTGTGACATTGTGTTCAAAGCACAGGGCAAATTACAGCTTTCACATTAGCAATGCAGCCCGTTCTGAAGTGCTAATCTCTCTAAATGGAGAGTTGATTAGAGAAGGAAAGAATAAAAGTTAACTTGTGAACTCAGAATCCTTCCTCTTCATGTGGCAACTACTTTCATAACTGCTGAAGAGCATGAGGTCCTAAAAAACAGCTAAGCAATAAAAAATCTCCCTTGACAAATATAAAGACGCTGAGATACAAAATAAAGAGTTTACTTTGTTTCCCAGAGACCAATAGTTTGTGTTTCCATTCAATTATTTCAATGCTTTAAATCCCACACTCAGTCTGTTTATTTAAACTGTGAAATATTTTAACTACTTCAGAAATCTGAATCTAATCATAGCTTGTTGTAAAGAAAATACTAAAATCAACTCAAGCCAAGAAATTAGAGCAGCAGCCAGAAAATACTGCCTGAAGAAAAGCTATTGTACACAAGTCAGGAAGAAAAAGCAAAGACAGGGAGAAAGGCTGGAGGGGGCGTGTTTTGCTGATAAATGTACAATTCTTTATAAGCATAGTTGTCTTCTGTGTTCACATTTTATAGCTACGAGAACAAGTTTCTGCAAAGAATTATAAAATACTGCAGTACTGAAGTCATGCAAAGTGTTGATAAATGCAAGGACACATACATCTTGCCAACAAAGACACAGTACCAGAAAACAAGCAAGGTCCAATTATTTCAGAGAATTAAAAACAACCCAAAAACTTCATTACACTTATTTGGTGATGACCTGGAACTAAGTTTCTGATAGGAGATTGCATGATAGGGGCGGAAGAAAGTAAAGTCTTTATTGAAGAATTTGACACCCTTCGCAAAACTGACCTTCTCACCCCCACGTCCCAGCTCAGGTTTGGGACCAGAACAAAAAGCACTGCTTGCTAGCATATCACTTTTATAATTGTAGATACCGGAGTAATTTTGCACTGGATTTTCTTTACACATAAGATACCATGCTGTTCTATCCAAATAATGATGTGAATTAACATCATTAATATTAAGCCTTTTCACCAATAAAAACTAGCAGCCTTTATTCTCAATGTTAAACATTACTTCAGAATGGGAAGAAATACAGATTGCTTTTCCTGCATCATAACGTTACACTGCAGACAGGAAACTACGTATTAGCCTACTGAATCCTTCACTATGACCAAACCTACAAGATGTAGGTCATGAGATAAAAGAATTCTGAATCTGCACATATTGAAGTGGTAACTAACCTTCCCATACTGTAACCAAACACTGATCCTCCTCCCGCAAATGCTAACAGATGCATCTCCATAAAAGAGGAAAAAAAAAAAATTAAGATGGGCAACAGACTCCAAACCGTGATTGTATTTTTAGATTAGGAAGGGTTATACAACCTCTTTAAGACAATAAAAGGTGAAAGCAATTAAGTTTTTATCTTTCATTAATAAAGAATTGTAGTAAATATAAGAATTGGACTGTCCACTGTCACAATTCAAGCTGTTTACCAACTCAAAACAGGGCTGATTGAGTTTTGAGGAGCATTTTCACTTATGAAATTAAAAAAAAACACGTTTCTCATGTTCAACACAGCCAATTTCTGAATTTAGTACGCAGTGCACTTTTCAGCTAGAGGCTGACAGAGACACCTCTAGAGATCCCTTCCAACTTGAACTACTCTATAATTTTATTACTAAAATCATCTGTTACAGAATCAAAAGTGAGCACTGCAAAAGGCACAATTTGTTTTACTGACATTGCTTTGTATTACTGTAGAGCAGAGAAAGAAAACTTCAAGGATTTAAGACTTAGAAAATACAACATCCAATTCTACCCAGCTCCTTGTACACCCTCAAATGACAACTGCACTAAGTATCTTACATACATGAATAACAGTGTCTAGACAGGAAAATTGTTTCTCCTTACCAACGCAAAAGAACACGAATATTTGTTGTAGTGATAATATTCACATATAATTTGAGATATAGGAGATGCATCATGGTAGAGCTGCTTGTGATTCAGCAAATAATTGGTAATGCTTATGGATTCTATAGACTTTCTGATAAATACTGTAATAAAAATCATTTAAGCACTGAAGACAAATTATTTTCATCTTCCATCCTATGCTTATGTTCTACGCTGTGATGCAAAAAATTAAGAATGTTAAAATATATTCATGATTTTAGATACTTATAAATCTTATGGAAAGTGAGGAATAAGCACTAACTTTTAAACTACATTGTTTCAAAATTGTTTAGCCAACTAAACAATTTGACACACAACAGTAAATGTCTGCAAGCTAACTAACTTTAAGTCAAACCCTGGCCTCTTCAACTTCTTACTAATTGCTTTGATCCAAGAAATACTAAGAGCGAAGGTGACTTAACAGCAGAGTTCAACAGAGGAATAGTAATTTGTTCTACCTATCAATGTTCTTTGTCTACTTTGTTATGATGTTGCTGTTTCAGATTAGTCAAGTGTATTTTCCATGCAATACTGATTTTCATTTCACTCCTAATTACATGCCCCTCTAATGAGGGGACTCCAAGGCAGACCTGTTCACTCCATCCTCTTAAAAAACAGTCATCTCTCTGTATCTTACAGCATCTTACTGTATGCGAGGCATGTGTAACTAACAGATTAGGGCACCAATGGTGGTCACACAACTAGTTTCGAACAACATGCATTCTCGCATGCTACGTAAGCACAGCAACTTGAAGACAGACTAAAGAAGAGCTTCACGAATAGGAGGTTCTTCTGCTGTTCAAAAGGAAAAAAAGTGAGTTGAAAAGTTTTGGTCTTCAAGTAGCTTGGTTGAAACAAAACTCAGACAATTTTTAGTCAGAAACCTCTAACCACAGACAGTAGTCTATTACTATTGAACGATCAGTCAAATGAGTTCCTGTTCTACACCAATGGTACCGGTGTTTTTTATTCTGTTAAGTGCTTCTTCAGAAGAGAGTATCAGAAGGAGGAAGCAGCATTTTCTTTCCACAAGCCTACTAGAACTTTCCTCAAAAGGTCAGTTACCCGCCTCAATACGAAAGTATTTCTTTTTCATTTATTAGCATTCCTGTATGAAAGAAAAAAATATTGTTGAGAAGTACCCTCACCAGAGAGCTAAACCACATCTAATTTTAGGTAGTGCTGCAAGGAACGGGGAGTTGAATCAATCTTTATGGGTCCCTTCAAACTGGAGATATTCTATGAACTCTGACAACCCTGTTTAGCATTATATGTTGCAAAGCTAATTTCATTTCACCTCAAGATGTTGGGATTGTGCTTAACCTATGGCTACAGCCCTCAAAGAAATTAGAGAAAGAAACTTGATATACGCCAGTCCAGTTAGTATGAAAAAAAGCTAATGAGTTTTTTTTGTCAAGAAACTTCAGAAAACATCAGTGAATCTATGTGACATTACATCACTGCGTTCAGTTTTTCTGTACAAATTGGTTCCAGCAGCTTCAGAGGAGGAACTTCACTAAATAAGCCACTTCCAAATACTAACAGCTGCTGAGCAGTTAAAAAGCACATACTAAACCGCTCAACCGAACACAGGCTGCAGCCGAACTGCTGTTTTAGCCAGGTAAATTGGCTGAAGACTTTTATGGGGCCAGGTTAAGTATCTTCTAGAAGCACAAAAGCAACCAATCCTCAGGCAGATGACTCGCCATAAATATGAATGACTGCTCACCTAGAGAGCACCACGCAGCGATACTCCTGCATACGGTCAGGGCTAACCGATGCAAGCAAGGGCGGCACGGCGCCGATACTTACCGAGAAACCATCAGCCTAAAACGAAACCCTGACCCAAGGCATGTATTTTTATTTATTTATTACACGGCCGGCGTGGGGAGAGCCCGTCGTCAAGGGCTCCGCCGCCCGGGGGAGCGCCCCAGCCCCGCGCGGCGTC
>VWZZ01001171.1:0-13115 GCA_013399095.1 Psophia crepitans | reverse complement strand
TTTGTGTGCCCCGCTCCCCTGCAGGGTCTGTGCCTTGCCCCAGCCCGAGCCACTTGTAGCTGGGAACCGCCTGCGGTCCCCTGGGGCACCCAGAAAGCGCCGTGCTCCGCGCCTGCCCTGGTTCAAACCTCTCCACAAAGATCGTCCTTTCCATGAGCAGCACAGAACAACTACGGGGGGGGTTGGTTTGTTGCTGTTTTATGCTGAAAACCTTGCCACCTTCAAGTTATTTTCGGGGGGGGGGAAAGTGCCCAGACTACATCACAGCATTTTACCAATTAAGGAGAAAAAAAAAAAAGAAATGATTCTGTCTTTTTCAGAACTATTTTGGGGCTAGCCCTAATATTCCTGCAAGTACCTGCCTCCAGTCACGCACTGTGATCCTCCCACTTCGGAAACACTGAAGACACAAGCAGTTCCTCTGTTACGACGCAAGTTTATGAAGTTAGGCAAAGACACAAGAACTACGCACGCAGAACAATGGCCAGTCTCTTCTCTAAAGAGTTTTTACTCTAAATAGACCTGGGTCAGGGCAAGGGGCATAACTTAGCTCAAAATGAACAATCCCGTGAGGGAAACAGCTAGTTCTGCAGGTTCAGTTCTCATTAATGTCATACACACTCCTCTCCAAAAGTGCAGCGCATTAGTAACCTTTCCGTCGTGTCATCCACGACCATCTACTTTTGAGTCTCTTTTACCAAGAATTGCTGGCCTCTTGGCACCAAAGGGTTGTGCATGACTTTGCTACATAAGTGCATCTATTCTATTCCTATTAGCTCAGTTGAACGCCTCACCTTATCGCAGTATTTCTTCTTTGTTCACTTTCCTGCATGCATTTCCCCTCAGATAGGATTAAACATTTAAAATAGTTTGTCCACAATTTTTCAAGTAATTTCCTTCTTAAATCTTTTTTCTCTCATTCCTCATGATCCTTAATCTTAGTATTCTCTTCTGTCTAAAATCTGTTTCAGACCAAATGTTTAAAATCTTTGGAGCCAGGAATCTATCTTTGTGAGAGTTCAATAAACAAAATTTCCTTCTGTTGTATTTTAAATTAAAATGTAATGTTTACGGGTTGGTGTTATTAGTGTAAATATGTTCTCTATATTAATAGCTTTTTTTTATCAAAGACTGAAAGGGTCTGAATCAAATGTCAAATGTCATAGAATTTCTGTATCTAAATATTATAGCTTGAGTACGGTGGTAGTATGTTTTTTGGCTTGGCTTTGTTTAAAACTGTTACCAAAAAAAAAAAAAGAAGAAAACCAAACCAACCTGTTTCAAGTTTTATAACGCTCTTTCCTGTTAAAATGTGTTAGATTTCGTGTCTGTCTTTTATATACACCAACTCACCACTTAAAAACTTCTTTCTCCATCTCACCTGATTGGACCTACTCATTTCTTCCATTAGCCCACTCCCATTTTTCTTCTTTAAAAGTAAGGACATCTTGAAAGTTAAACTTCTTTTTACTTGAAAAAACAAATTTTCTTTAAACACACTCACCTTTAGACATTGTTCAGTCATGTAAGTTAGTATCACCATAGCAGCATGGTATCACTCTATCTGATCAAGCATGTCATACATGATGCCCTCTGCTTCTGCTCAGGCAGTTTGGTAGATGATAAACTAAGACTTATTTATGGATTAAGGGCAAAGGGACATTTTGGTTGAAATGAAATATCAAAGGTTGAATGCTCCAACTTCCCTACGTTTATTTCAGCAAGAACTGGTCTAAACAGAGATTCAATCTTACCAATGCTGAACATAACACTCCTACCAGACGCTTTCAGTTGTTAACTCTGAGAAGCCTTGCTAACTTACCCAAATCTGACTAAATTGCCAGAAGTTGGCTGTGAGTATATTTTAAACATAAAGAGGGGAAGTTGGAGCAGTCATGGTGCTTAGATTGTTTGGGAATTAAGGGAACTGAACTCCTGCCTACTAAACATCTATCAAGTAGATAAAAGGACCAAGAACAGTTAGGCAGTAGCACCTTCATCTTTCTGGTCACGGTATAAAGACACATCCTTTTTGTTTGTCCTCACGGTGCAATGGGAATTCTTGATTCCTCTTTTAAAACAGTTCAATAAAAATTATAGCTAGCTACTCACCCAGTTCCCTTTCCTTTTGACCTTTTGTTTCCTGCAAATATTTGCTGTGTCCAAATCAAACCCCAGAAAACATCTTCTGAAGATTGGGACTCTTTCTCAAGTGTTTTTCTTTTCTCCGCACCTGACACCCGTACCCTACAAACTGCGAAATTCATTAATAAGAATTCTAGCGGGTTCCTCACAGGCTACAAAGTGTTCAGGTCAGCCATAGACTTGTTCTTAGAAAGACCTGACGTTACATGAAGTAAGGGCTCAGGAATAAAAGAGAAAGTGTTTTCTCTTAATGCCTGATATTTTTGCAGGGACACCACACTAAATTGAAGTCATTGTAAGGCTGATGTACACAACATGGAACTAATGAAAACAGGGTGCGTTAGTTCTCTCCCAGGCCTGTGCGGTCCTGAACGGTCTGGGGACTGACTACATACATCCCATCTGACCTGCTTATCCTCACTGTTCTGTCATTCTTTTTCCCTCCTTCTGCTAATCAGAAACAAGGTTGTGCCATTTCATTTATTCCTACATTTTTCACCTTGCCTTTAGGTCGGTGCTGGATGCTCTATAAGCTCTTTAAAAAAAAAAAAGCACAAAGGAAAGAGGAACATCAGGCTCAGAACCAGTTTTAACCTCCCAGGTGCAGTTCTCCTGGCTGCTTTCCAAAGCCAGTAATTCAGTAATTGCTTCAGTGCATAAATGTTACTGTAAATGGGAAATGTACTCCTTCTAGCCATAATTAATTTTAATAACATTTTGCATAGCAGAGAGTCTCAAAATACTTTCTATTGTCCTAATCTCACAAATACAAAAATTGAGTCACCAGAAGTTTAAACCTGCCATTAGACCAGTTAGTCAGCAAGCCCGGAAATAATTTTGTACTTCCAGTCCAGCCCTTCGATCGCAGGCTTTCTTCAGTGCTTTAAAGAATGTCATCTCTGTCGATTATCCAGCATGTATTATTTGTGTCAAGATGAATCACATCTCTGTACACAGTGTTAAACTGTAATTCAACTCTTATATTTATTTATTTATTATATCGATTTTTAAAGTGCCTGGTGCCCTAGCGTCCATATTGATTTACCAGCAACAACTCCCAAAACACAAAGTTGATAGTTCTGTCATATGTTTATTGTACTCTATAAACAGATTTCATTTTAATCTTGGTGAAGGCTAGCTTGAAATAGATTATTTTATAAAAATCTTGACAGTTTACAAATTTGTCTAAGATGGATACTGCTCGGTATGTTGTTGAAACAGTAAAAACCCTTCTCTTGTGCAAGCTGCTTGACAGAATAATAGGTTATAGCTTTTTCAAAGCTACATATGATAGCAGAGTAGAAGCCTCAATACTCACTGCAGTTTTATGGCTTAACTTTCTAGTAGCCTACCAATTAGTGACTCTCATTTGACACATTCCATGTGATAACGTAGTTCCTGACTATCTAAATCCCTATTTTTTTCCAGCGTGGGAGTGGTATGGTGCATAATGTAGTGTGATAACAGATGTCATTAGATAGGAAATAGCTCAGTGGCTTCCAGCTCTTTCGGCTTTTCAGGGTTTCACCTGGAAACCTCAGAAGTTTCTAGTGGAAGTCCAGACGTGTGCCAATAGGCTTGGTTACCTTCCTTCAGATGAACGTGTAGGTGCCTTCCCGCTGTGCAGTCCCTGGCTCAGTCCATGAACTGCAGGCTGAACTGCCCTGAGTAGTTATCCGGTCACCCGTCCTGCAGGAAATCTGAGCAAACTAAGAAAAACGCTTAAACGTGCACAAGAATTAATCTCAGTGCAGGGAAGAGGCAAAACCTGCTAAAGTCAGGCTTACCATTAAGCAGGTGCTAAATGAAAATGAGGAGCTTAGTAAGGAATTCTGTGATGCTGGTCGAGCTAAACTGTACATTTATTTAGGGCTGTTTATAAAACATTATTGCCACTGGGTATAAAGAAAAAAGAGGATTTTTTTGGTACTAATTACACTACCCACAAATACAGGTTAAATAAAGCAGTACAAAATCATAATTAAGGCCAGCGTCTGCATTTATTTTAATAGGCGCATCTGTATTTTAAAATGTGAAGAGTAATTACAAATTGACTGATCCTTGATTAAACTTGAACTGTACACACGTCCAATGATTTACCATAACCTGGTGTTTTTCTCAAGGCCAACAAACACACATACTGTCTAAGTACCCAAAAAAGAGTCTACTTAGGCAGATTTAGGATGCCTGGCATGAAAGAATAAATTTCACCTGCAGCAATATAGGAGAAGTTGAATGGCGCTTATATCTTTTAGAAATTTAAGCTTCTCTAACATTTTATTGACTAATCAAACATCCTCCTATGAAGAAAAGTTATAAACCTCAGCAATTTGAAACATTTTCTGTGAACAAAGACAGTATCAAATGTGCGTTTAAACGTTATGTAAGCTTGTAAAAAAAGCCTAGAATACTTTTTCCTATTTTTAAGGTACTATCAGAATGCCATTCTGTATTCTCCAGTGAAATCTCTAATCAATTTTACAACATAAAAAGTGTGGAGGGAGTTAGCTGAGCTAAATTGAAACAATTAAAAAATGTGTACAGAATTATCTTGAGAGACTGAGAGTATGGTTATTACATATAAATGACTACCAATTCACATTCAACCTGAATCCATAATAAAGAAGGAGTAAAGGCAAAGAAGGGTGGCAAAGTGGGGAAATGAGAGAGAGACGGGGATGGAAAGAGCAGGAAGTTATTGTGATGTTCTGTCAATAAGAGAAGAAATTACTAAACTGGCTTTAGTGTCTCCCTCACAAAAACACCATTCCCAGCAACATTCTTGGTAGTTTCAAGAAGTCAACGACTGAAAAAAAAAAACCCCTGTAGAAATTATGCAGAAATTATGCTGCTCTCTCGTGCTTATATCCAGTTCCTTTACATCAAGCTGATAGATAACCAGAAGGACTGTGGGGCAACACCAACTGCATCCTTATAAGTATTCAAGCTTGCGTGCCAAGGCCGGTGTGCCCCATAGACTCCAAGCTGGATGCTCTTTTGGTGCCCCTGTGAGCATCTTTTTATTAAGCCTTACTTTCATCCTTGCTTATAGCCTATTTCTTATAGAATTCAGGTTAATGTGACCAGAGTTTGTGTCTGTCCTCCCTTAATAACTTTAGAATTTCACCTGGACTTTAAATCCCAAAGATAAATTTTAAATCCTGTAACTGGGAATTACTGAGCAGGTGGAAAGAATCACTATTACTTCTCACTGAAAGATAGGATAGTCAAGCTAAGATTTATCCAGTCTCTTGCTGCCAATGAAGTTACTTATTTGGTCTTTGTATTTGCCACTTCTCAGCTAGGCAGAAGGGAGAGGTCCCTTCGCTTTTGAAAGGTGCATAATCCCAGTTTCTCTGGATTAAAATTGACTAGTACAACCTAGTTTAGTTTGCCCTGCTCAGATTTTGCCTCTTCTTTCTTATGATCCCCTTGCCTTGTTTCTCATGTAGTGTTTTCATGTTTTAGTCATTTCCTGCTGGTAGAGTGCTCCTAAGGTAGCTCCTTAATGAACAACTTGCACTCCATCCAAGGAACAGGCAACAGCACCCCAAATTAGTCCATGGAAAGTAATTTTCCTTTCCAGAGCTCTTCTTTTTGTCCTAAAATAGACATGCTGGTTTTTGCTTGGTTTATCTTCTTTTTTTCCACTGACTTTTTTTTTTCTTACTTTTTTTTCAGCCAATTCGTGTTTCCTTGTGATCTCCTCCTTTTGTTGTGTGCCAAGCTGATTACAATCAGTTACGCCAGAGGACCAGACCTTTGAGCAACCCGTTCAGCTTCCATTGCCGTCACCAGGAAAACCACCACCATTTACTTCATTAGGAGCCAAATGAAGTGAAACAGGCTACGAACATCCGTAGGGTCACATGAGCTTGGATTAAAGTTCAGAGCAGAGCGCTGCTCCCTCGCTGCCGTCACCCCTCACGTAGTGACGGTGCACATTCCACCCACGTCTCCGGGTGCAAGCATGGTCAGAAGTGCCCAGGAGGATGGGGGCTATGGGGGAGGTGTCCCCGCAACATGGCAAGGCAGGGCTTAAATGAGATCCTGGGGAGGCTGGGCAGGGCCAATAAAGCCCATGAGTGTCTCAGGATGTGGCAGCACCTCCCTGGTTCCACCCTGGAGCAAAACAACCTGCTCTTGAGGCAGTAGGGAAGAAGGAAATCTGACTTTCAGAGGGGCAGACTCATGTTTCCATTCTGAACCTACAAGCTGTAGGTCACCATCCCAGGCTGCTTTTGAAAGTTCTGCAGATTTTATTTTTTTCAATACTGTTTATTTCATTATTTGTCATACAGATTTTATTTACTCCTGAGACTGGGAATCTTAGGAGGCTTGCCAAAGACGTACAGTGGGTATAAGAATGGCTCAGAACAGCCTGATATTTAATCATAGACTGTAAATATCTTTTACAGACTTCTCTGTTTGCAACTGTTGCTAAGCATGGGAAATTACTGAATTAGTCAGCTTCATTTGTATTTTTGCTAAGAGAGAGCTTGGCGCATTAATTAAATTACATTTCAAGTTTAGGGATAATGAAGCTACGTATTCCCATCGGAAAAGTAAAATGATAATATGATAAAAAATAAATAGAATACAATAAAACAATAGCAAATATACCAAGGGTAAAAGGTCAAACTTTGCCAAAGTGTCTGTCTTCCCCTCCATAGGGCTGTAGAGCTCAACATCCGCCAAAGCACAGAGGACTTGCAGGGGAATTGAATTGCTTCCCCGGCTCCCGCTAGCTTGGACAACAAGCGGTAAGCAAGCAGGAGGGTAATCAAGGAGAAAGGTAGCAAGAGCTGCTACTCCAGAAACATCATGTCTTACTTAGGAGCTCCCAGTGCAAGTAGAATTCAGAGTTCAAGTTCTATCAAAACACCTTGGAAGAGAACTGGAAGCTCAGTGCAGCGTAAGCAAACACATGTTCTTAATCATTACCAGCTTTCCTAAATTGTGTTGCTTTCTCATCTCGCCTTAAAATATTTTGGTTTGTACAGCAGATTCAGCTCCTCCACAGTCTTTACACTTGAAGATGTGACAACTTTCCTGGTTCGTTTGAATCCTCAAAGCTTTTAACATGTGAAAAGGAAAGAATATTCATTCCGGCTTTGCCTCCTCCCCAAAGCACCAGAGGTGCGTAATGCCTCTGGTTCTTTCTCAGGCACCGGGATTCTGCATTTCTGTGTCAGCTGGGCCTCCCTGCCCGCGGTCCCCAAAGGCTGAGCTTCACCCAGAGTACAGCGGAAAACCTTCCGCAAGCAGGTTGCAACCACAGCACTTTGTTTCACTTCTGTGACCCCTGTCTCTTCTTCCTCAAGGTTATTCTCAGATTTAAATTTTTATCCTGACTTTAGGTTTCTAAGTGAGCTGCATTTTTGTTTAGAGGACACTGTTTTCCCTGGTATTCGTTACGATTGGCTGCGCTTCGACTATGTCAGGAGCTTAGTCAGCTGTTACTGCAGCCGAGACTTGTTTTTCTTCGTTTTATCCCTTTCATCCAGTGGAAAAAGTTTCCTGCTGCTCTCCCCACTGATGCTTGATATCCTGTCTCCAACTGCTGTACATCTTTAACTTTCAAAGAACAGCATGTCAACTAGCTCTGTTAATTATCACTCATTTGGTCTTCTTTTTTTTAACGTCTTTTCATTGCAAGATTATTTTGGAGGTGTTACTTCTCAGGGGAATTACTTTCTAATCCAACTCCTTCTTCTGTAATAATAATAACTCACACACCGCACACACCCCCACTTTCTCGTGCTTTGCAACAGTATATTTATTTAATCTGCAGAATTAAAGGAATGCTTACAGTAAGCAAAGCAGCCCATGGGCAGCTTTTCTGAATGACTGTTACAATATTGTAATGCAAAAAAGCAGGCAACGTGAGGGATTTTTTGAGTTTGCCTTAAAGTGGTTTACATTCTAATAGGTTTTCCTGATAATCATCTTTCCTCTTTTTTTTTTTTTTTAACCAGAAATAATCTTTCTGGCACTAACAGCAACTACCTACATTGGAAAGAAACAGTGGGAAGCCATTACTATGCAGTTATTGATCATGTAATCAAATGTATCATTAAGAGCCACGTCAAAAGCTGTCCACCGGTCTTTTTACAATGAGTGAACAGCAAAAGCATTTCAAAACCCTTATTCCATCACAAACATTGAACTCCCTGCTTATCTTTACATGTATTTGTTTCCCACTGTCTTTGGGAACAGGAAGCTTTAAGCGGTAGAAAACTACAAGAATAGGAAAGCAGAAATACCGAAGGAATGTTTGAAAGGTAGATTGACTGATCCTACATTCGCATGGATTAATTGCCCAGAATTATGTATTTACAAAAGCATCTGCAACACCATCCATAGATCCTTAGCAGTGGACAAGTGGAACTCGTGGGATAGCTTTTCTGTCATGGTCACGTCTAGTTCCATAAATCATTGTCTTGTTTTGCTTTGTTAAGGTGCATAAAGTCATTGGCTCAAGGTCAACTTCTATGTGATCGCTAAAGCGTCCCCAAACCAGCTCTGCCACGGTCTCAACCAGCTCCTATCTTACAAGCTAGTACCACACTTGGACCTGTGATAAAGAAAGTAGGATAAACTCAGATGTCTGAAACTTTAGAACCCTTTTAAAAAAAAAATCAATTTTAAAACCCTCTGATGAATTTAAAGCTACAGCTTATTTGCAGTTCACTTTCTGCCAGTCAGGGATTTATTTTTCCTCCACCAAGGAGGAAAACTTTTCCACCAAGACAAGTTGTCCTTAATCATGTTTGTACATGAAAGTCGATGCCAGAAACCAAACCTCCGGCAGAAAATATTTTCTCTTACAATAACATCTCCCTTGCTTACTCTTTTATAAAGCAAACTCTTTAATTGCTTCCAGAAATATTCTGGGTTTCTGCTCTTCTCTGGTATATTTCAACTTTCCCTTTATTATCTTTGTGGTGTTTTGTAGCATTCTTTCCTCAGCTAGCCATTCAAATCTGATCCTCATAATTCATTAGACGCTTCCATAAAAAGAAAGAAAAGCTCACAAATAAGAGGTTTTACCTGGCCAAAAGAGTCTGGCAAAATCTGAGTTTCATACTGGAAGGATCACAGAGCAGAACACATATACAAGAACAAAGCACACTCTTGATACGATTGCTGAAAGCATAAACAAGATCAGAAAAGGGTTAGAAAATGAAATGTACAGGGTTTGTTTTTTATGAATACTGTATCTAAATTTTAGGAAAAAAAATAGTAATAGAAAAACTGCATGATGGAGAAGCTTAGGCTCAAAGTTTAAGCAGCAGCTGAAACAGGCCCCAAAGCAGCTGTGGAGATGGACTTCTTATGTCTTTGACCCGATTTTGCATAACTCTTAAGTTAATTCCAGTTTAACTTGAGCAAAAGATGTGTCTGTGTGGACACAAGGTGAGTGAAAGCCGTACAAGTATTTAAAAAATAAGATAAGCTGTTTCCATAGACATAGCCTATGGAAACCTTTTTCAAAAACTAATCGCTACTTTTATGTCCCTTATCAGCAAAACATGGAATTCGCTCCAATAAAACTTATGCCCAATGAATTTAGAATAAATTAAAGAAAAGCATTTTTAACTGAGATAGGCATACGGAAAATAGTGCTTTGGGCAGTTTAGGTGAATTTTGTGGCTGAATAATTTTATGGCTGATAATACTACCTGCAGTTACTGCACGTACCAAGTTAAGGATAATTAAGACAAGGGTAATAAAATCTTATTCTTGTAAAGTATAAACTAAATTGGCAAAAGTCAGGAGGGAATTTTTTCTTCCAAACTTTATTACTGCACTGTGTGTATTTTTAGGGAATATTAGAATACATTTTGGAAGCCTCTGGCTCTCAGATACCGCTGATAAGAGAAGAGTGGATCACTGATATCATCTGGCATCAGATTATTTTTGTTGTTATCGGTGAAAAACCACAAGGCCTGCAAACACAAGCAGAAATTCATAGCGAGAACAATGTGTTGCACCATGTGTATATTCAAAAGCGTGTTAAAACATTAACATAGCCATCTTCAACTTCTTAGCTTGGTGCTCCGTAAGAATTAGAATCTATTTCTACACTGAGTATTCAGAACACATGGTGCTGCATGTCGGTGTAGTGATCTGAGAGGAGGAGGGAGTTCTGCCACCACAGAGCCTTTCCACTCCCTCAGTGAGCTCCCCAGCCCTGCTGGGACTGCTGAGGAAAGCCAGCTCCTCAGGGGGTTCTGCGTAATTCCCCGCGGTGTTGTCACACACAAGCCCAGCTGTGTATCAACTGGTGCTACACGTGTAGAACACACGTCGTGCGTGCTTTTAGCTTTTAGTTGCTACACCTCTGCTTTCATAATGGCACCCTGATAGGGCATCATTCTGTTTTTATAAACTTGCCTCTCATACAAATACGATACGCTTGTCAAAAAAGGCAAGACAGTCCCAGCAGGGAATACCCACAAACACAGAGGGGTACAAAAGTAGGGGAATTACAGGACAAAGCACTTTTGAGGCCTCATCTGAATTACCAGGTACAATTCTGGTCCCATATACTAAAAAATGAAACGGGTATGGATAAAGGATAAAAACATGATTAGGTCAATAGAGACCCCCATTCTCTTGGAAGAGAAGTCTGGAGCTTGCCTGTGTGTGGACAGAACCACTCATCACAAGAGTTTCTGCACAGATCCATCCTGAAGGGAAAAGATCCATTAAGGCTAAAAAACTATATCGGTGTGCACAACATAGGCGTAAACTGGTACTGGAGTTCTAGTTGGAAATTTCTAATCATGCATGATGGTTCTGAAACAGCCTTCAAATATGAGTTAACAGGAACAAGAAATCTCTTTTAATTTAAAAAAAAAAAACCAACAACCAACAAACAAACAAGCATAGTTGAATCACAAGGAACTTGGTAACTCTGTCCTCTTTGATACTGAATCAAAAATAATGGGCTTATTATGGTAGGGTAGTATATTATCTGTAAGGAATACCAGTGTTTATTCTCATCAGAGAGGAAAGTGGAGAACAGCCAGTTAGCTGGTCAGCCTCCTCCTGTGCTCAGTTGCGGCCATGTGGAATGCGAAGGGTTAGGCATAACCCAGTCTACATCCAGCCCACCCCTAGTTAAGAGTTTTCATACTTCTCCATATCTGACCACGTGGTTATCTGATGTGGCTAAAACAGAATGACTCTTTTTCCAGATTACTTTTCAGCTGCATCAACTTCAAATGCCTGGTTCTGCTCATCACAACTTAGGTATCGCCAGCTAACAAAGCTGTGAATGAGATTGCATTTTACCTACCACACAGCACAATACTTTTCAGTGACTGTGTGAGAAAAAAAAAATATACGGCCACCAAGAACAGAAAATGACCCATGCCTGGTTTATGAACTAAAGGTTCCCTTTCCTCTGGGAGCCATTCAATATCACAGAGAGGTCTGAAATGTAACTTCTATCACAGCGTGCTCTGATTATGAAGCCTCAGTTTGAGAAAGGAAAAGATCATAGCTGCAAAGGTTGCATCTCACAGACTGAACTGTTACTTCTTTGCTGCAGGCGGATAACAAAAAGTGTCCACGGACACAGTTTTGTATGCTTATCTAACAATCACTGACGAGCAAAAGAACTTGCAAAGACGTGAATTACAAAGGACAGGCAAATATCTAAAATTATACAGGGAGTCGGCATCCTCTCCACACTTTTCTATTAGTTCCCCTAGCTTGGTAGCACCATTCCCAAAGAGATCTGGCCTCACCCTTTTAGTTCTCACCCATGCTCTGACCTGCGTAAGGCACCAAGCTAAGAATTACTGTCTCAGAGGAATAATATCAGAGTACATGGCGATCAAACAGATAACATGTGCATCTCAGACAATAACACATGCGTTAGAATTACTGCCCGCGGAGAATAAGCAGTACACTTCCACTAGAGCTTCCCCCAGGCTACCGACTCTGCTTTTAAACTATGAGTAGTCCGAGCACACCAGCTACCAACCCCGTATCAGTAGCTATAGGTTAGTTTGAATAGGTGATCCGCAGTATCACTCATCTATTGTGATAGTTCACGCCTTATGTCAGTGGTATCTAAAAACCAAACCCAAGCACTATCTGTGTGTGTCTATAATGCAAGATCTTACACAGCAGATACCGCAAGAAAAGTGTTCCAAATGTTATCCGAGACAGTTCGTTCTTTTTTACACTTGCAGATTGATGCTATCAAGCTGTTTCTCCACACATGCAAACAATAACAAGGTTAAAATAATATTAGGTCTGTCTTAATTTCAAAACAATCCTCCAAAATGAAGTGAAGGCTGATAAAGTGATTCATCTGTTGACTTAAAGCCCTGAAACTTACATAGTGCATGGAGATAATCTCCAGCACAAATGGAAAATCACTGGAAAGGAAGGCCACGGATAAAATGTGGTACTACAGGTGACAGCAGTTAACTCTTCGGATTCAGAAGCTGTGTGAGAATTAGGCCTTCAAAAATTCAAGGCCTTGTCTTTGCACAGATCACAGCTATGCTTTGCAACAAATTCTTGAGTAGGTTGACCTTTGCAAAAATCACGTGGAGGCTTGCCTTTGCGAACTGATTCTATAGGTCTTGCTTGCCTTTGTGCAAGGGAGGATTCAGGAGTCACAGCAATAAAATCAGGAAAACCAGTAGGTTTTCATACTATTGAAAGTAATTTGTGAACCATTGCAAATGTCATAGTGTGAAATTAAGACACAAAATTAGTGAATGTGTCTAAAAACGAGGATGGATGTAGTGGAATATTCTTAGCTCTCCTTGCCTTTTTCGGACTGTTAAAATTAGCTGAGGCAGGTCTGTTCTTAGTCTGCACATTTGGTAATGGCAAGATAGCAGAGATCTTTCTTAATCCCAGAGCCTAAATTGTGGGATGCAGCTCTTATGGGATTGCAATCGCATACTTGCATGCATTGCTAGGGGAAATCCCATGGG
>VWZZ01001170.1:172806-252923 GCA_013399095.1 Psophia crepitans | reverse complement strand
CTGGTGTGTTATCAGCACCTTGCTGCTACCAATGCACAGCTCTGTAAGGGCTGCTACGGGGAAATTAACTCCAGCTCAGCCTGACCCAGTACACCCTCTCAGTGTGTCTGCCCTCCAGCGTGTCATCCCCCAGTCTATATGTACAGCCAGGGTTGCCCCTACCCAGGTGCAGAATCCGGCACTTGCTCTTGTTAAACTTCATGCAGTTGGTGATTGCCCAGTTCTCTCATCTGTCCAGGACTCTCTGCAAGGCCTCACAACCCTCAACAGAGTGCACAGCTCATCCCAATTTAGTATTAATGGTATTTAGAGAGAGCAATGAAGAATGCATAAGAAAAAAAAGAATGCCGTGAGTGGTCAGACTAAACCCCTAGCCAGTCTGATACGGAGCTTGCATAGTATGCACCATGGCTGGTAGCAGCTATTATGTGAAAGATGGCCTTGCTTTTGTGACTGCACAAGATCAGGAATAAAAAATAACCATATGCAGGCTGTGCTATAGCCTAAGAAAGGATTACCTCACCAAATATTCACCTTCCAGAGCAAGATAGGGATTGCATTATGTCTCTTTTGGTAAATCTCACCTGGAGAGTGTGTTAGATTTAATAGCAAGTATAGGCAGATCTCTGTTATCTTCTTGAATCCATTTTCACTTTTATGTACATCTGATCACTTAGCATGACTAAAAGATCAAGAATTCAATAGTAATTGAACAGGCATAAAAATTCTCGCTGTCATATTACCTCTCCCTTCAAAACTGAAATTTTAACTTTCAGAAACTTATGCTGAGTGGGATGGCAGCTAATAGCTTTTAAAAACTAATGCCTAGCTGTAAAACAAAGATATTACTCTATAAAAATGGAAGATCTCATAGAAGAGTATCACTGTGAAATCACATTACTCAGAATTTACAATATTTGCAAACACTTCTTGGCTGCATTTACTAGTAAATTATGAATTACTAAAATTACATGAGCATATAAAAAATAAATGATCTCAGAACATGTTGTGATGCAGATTTTTTTTTGTTTGTTTGTTTTCAGTGCTTATGTGCTCAGTTTTTAACTGGAAATAATTCATTTTCTCCTAGATGAATTAAGTAAGTTGCACTGTAGAGTACTGTATTTTAATATCTGTCTTTGGTGACAGAAAATAATCAAGGCATGAACCAGACATTCATTTATTGTGAGAAGTCACACATATTTAAGGTAATTGATAAAATTTCTTTGGGACAAAACCCTAAGGTATTCTCTTGGTTTCATTCCAGAGTGAGCTTTTATTTATACAGTTTACTTGTATCCAAACAACTCTGCCAGAAGGGCAGGTCGTCATTGTTCTTGTAGCTGGTGCACATTTCTTTAACGTAAAGAGGAACTATAGTGTGCCAGGTAAGCATAGAGGGTACTTCTCCACAGCTGACTACTGGAAAATGACAGCACCTGATGGGAAGTTAGAAACAACAGGCCCGAAGCAATATGTTGAAAGGTAGAATTCAGACGCAGAAGGCTTGAGACTGTCATCGTGCAATGTGTCAAGCTAATAAAACAGAACCAAACTTGGCAGGCGATGAAGCTGGCAGCGCCAGGAGTATCCTTAGGGGACAACACAACTGTTGAGAAGTCACCATTGTGCACAAACTGTGAATTTTTCAAATCCATCTTCAAGTCAGAATTATTTGGTTTTATGTGGCTGCTCTTAATCTAATTTGGGGGATTAGTAAAGAGACTCACAACAGGAAGGAAAGATATATTTGTTATTTCTAGGGTTGTTAGACCTGCAATGCCTGCTAATTCTGCATCAATTGCCTTGGCCATATTTTAAATATATAGATCATATTAGCTATCCCTTAGAATCATAGAATCATAGAATCATTAAGGTTGGAAGAGATCTCAAGGATCATGTAGTCCACAGCACCGAGCCTGACTTCAGTTCAAGAAGCGTCTGGACGATGCTCACAGTCATCTGCTCTGATTGGGCTGGTCCTGTGTGGAGCCAGGAGCTGGACTCGAAGATCCTTATGGGTCCCTTTCCAACTCAGGATATTCTATGATTCTATGATTCTATTATTATTTTCTTTTGCAGTAGTGATAAGGAGACACAAGATAGATGCTCTGTTGATCCGAGTCTAAAAATTGGTTGAAAGTTTCTTTACAAAATTATTGACTATGTAAACCTTCATGAGGTACCTTGAAAAACTGAAAATTATGTGATAGAATAAACAAAGGTATCAGTTTAAACAGAAATAGCATGAGAGAGTAATGCATGCACAGAGATTACAGAAAAGTGGTGGTTGCCACTTTGGTTTAGTAAAACCCATTTTTGATTGAATCAGTCAGTAGTATGCATGATGTGATCTGCTACCTGTGCTGAAAACTACATTTAGATATCTGAGATACTGTTTTGGCTATACCATATTCTTCTCAAGCATCCTTTTTTACAGTATTTTCAGAATTCAGGTAAAAGCGGAAGGGATATATTTCAGATAAAAAGGAAAAGAGACATATGATTAGATTTCATTTTATTATCTGCACATATTTTTTAACAAAATAACTGTGATAGTGGAAATAAGTCTCATGTATTAAATGATTTGTTATTATTGTTTTAAGAGAAGTCACTCTTAAAAATTACATTTTTACACTGTTCAGTTCTTAACTGGAGTGGCTGATTAGCAACACAGAATTACTTAGAGGAAATAAATTATTTTATAATAAGCCTCTGAGAATTAGCTGTTGACAATCCAAATCCCTGTATTTTTAGATAAAAACTCTAGATCAAAAGTATTGCAGTATATATCACATCACAGGGAGCTATAAATGATATACTTATTAAGCATTACCTGATGCTGAACTTACATTCTCATATACGCTTATAGTATAGAAGCAGCCTGGGAACAAACCCACAGATCTTTAACACTGTACTGTAATCTCTTCTGGCATTGACTTGCTTGAAGGTGGGAGGACAGCTGAGCTGATAACGAGAGATGCAGTAACTGGTTGCTGGTGAACCAACACATAGGAAACCTTGATGCACGTAGGAAATCTTGAAGTTATGTTTCTTTATTAAGCATTCAGAAATTTATTTCCTGAGGACAAGCAAATAACTGTGATACAATATCACGACACACTTGCTTGGTATGGGCAACACTTTTATCTAAGAAACTAATTCCTTTTACACTCAAGTGAAATTAGTAAATTCTACTCTTTCCTTTAAAGGCACTGAACCTAAAATTTATGAAAACACCTCTGAATCACAGAATCTTAGAGGTTGGAAGGGACCTCGAAAGATCATCTAGTCCAACTCCCCTGCCAAGGCAGGACCACCTAGAACACATCACAGAGGAATGATTTCACCAAAAAAAAAAAAAAGAAAGCAGGAAAATTATGGGTAATTTATTACAAATGGGAGCTCAAGAAAAGAATTATTGCAAGCAATCTGTTATTTTTTTGTTGCCATCATGCATGTTTTCATGATTCTCTGTTGGCATTAACTGATGACAGGACTTTTTGTAGAGAAAGGAGAGGAAGCAAGTACAGGAGATTATCTTCTAGACTCAGTTCAAACTGATACAGAGAAACTTCTCACACAAAAAAGAATGATCAGCACATGGTGCAAGAAGAGCTACTCAGATTAACTGCCTAATGGTAAATTTAGAAAGCACAGGAGCAGAAATTAACAGAAGCTGTGGAATCTCCATCACTGGACATAACTGAACAAATATCTTTCAGGAATGGCAGAGATGCACTAGAACTTTGCTCAGATGAAGAGAATGGACTCCACAACCAAGACATTTCATTCTGTATTTTTTCTACATTTGGTAGGGTATATATCTTGAATGCCAGAAAACATATGTAGACTTTATTTTTGAGAGGTGTTATTATCAACTATACAAGAGAAGGGTTTCTGGAAATACAAGAAATATAGGGATTATGCTTTTGGATCCATTGTTATTTAAATTTATCAATTAAATCTATTGTTTGTCCAGCATTGTAATTCAGTAGCTTCTCACTGAAAGTAAATGTGAACTAAAAAGAACTGTTTGACTTCCGCACTCTAGTTTTAGTGTTTTGTTAGGTTGGGTGCACTTGTAAAGGAAAAAAACCACAGCACAATGAATATATTTCAGAAATATTAAAGTTTTCGTCTATGCTTGTTTAATTAGCTATAGAGAATAACTTGGGACTGACCATTAAAACACTTCAAATATTTTGATTTATACTCAAATGAAAAAAATTTCTAGCTGGTTACAACTGGGGGTGAAAAAAAGGAACAAATGGTAGTTCGTAAACTGATTAGATCATTATCATTAATTTCTTTGGTAATCATGTTTCACTGCACCAAAATAGCATGCTAGAAAAGTTAAAGTTATTCTCTTCAAATTTCTCCACACCACACATAGATGTATGATTTGAAATTGTTTTACAAATTCTACGCAGTTCTCTCTGCAGCAGCATTTAAATGTGCAATGTGTGACTTGGTTCTACTTCAGATTGGAAGAGGAATTCATGTGACAAAATCTTTCTCTGGGCTTGATTCAGCTGGAAAAGTGGGCATTTAATCCTTTTTGAGGTGCCATAAGGTATCCCGCCATCCTTCCAGTTTTCACTGCAGAAGGGCATGCATTCCCCACAATCCCATATTGTACCTGTCACACATACAAGGATGTCTCAGGTTCCCTAGGTCATTTCAAATAGCACCACAAACCTACGTGTAGGCATAGGTAACCTGACTTCCTTGTGCCCAAAGCTTTGTTATTAAAATTACTTTCAAAAAAGTCTTCAACTCTCTCTAAATAGTAATTCTGCTCTGCTGCTATTCTGAGCTGTACATTATATTGAATGGTATGGATCTGTGGGATAGGAACCTGCTAACTGTCAGCATAACAGGTGCAAAGGGAATTTATTCCCATTTTTTTCCTATATTCCAAGTGAATTTAAAAATAATTGGCCAAATAAAACAACGGCTTTGGAGAATTCAAGGTACTTCATTGCAATAGGCAGAACAAACCATTGTGATTGCCTAGTAATTTTGTTAGGGGATTGAGAATCCAAATAAAATATGGCACTTCTTGTCATGAAAGATTCTGGTATGGCAATTTGTGGATGACCTTTTTAGACTTTTATGATGCTTTTTTTGAACTGTGACTGTTCTTAGGTTAAGCCAAGTTACCAAAGATTTATATAGTTCAGACTAGCCGTTCAAATGATTAAAAGCTATTGGATTCCCACATTTAGGGAAAAATTCAAACCCCATCTGTTTGGATAAAGTGGATACGAAAAGATAAGTGCTATCTTGCTCCTAGTGTAGGAAACTAAAATGATTAGAAATCTGAATAAATGTGCTAGAAACTTGTCAAGAAAATAAGATCACACTCAGATCAGATGTATCAGTTGTAGGAAATGAAATAAATTAAACACTGTATTGGGAAATCTATAATGTGTTTTGCAAAGAGTAAAGAGGTTTATTAGCAGGTGTATTTAGATTTAGAGAACATAACACCCATACAGAAGTTAATAGGATTTCCAGATTTAAATTTGAAATTAGGGTTTTTTTGTGAAAAACATTTTAATGGGCTTCAACTGAAGCAGAGTTTTCCTGTAAAATGGAGTTAATGCCAGCAATTCCTTCAATGGTTTAACAAACTGTGACAAGTCTCTCAGCACATACGGTGTTTTAATTAGACATCATAGTAGCAGGCAAATTGATCTCCTCTTGCTTTTTCTCTCAAGTGTCAGTTAGTTTAAGGTGAAGTCGCACAATGATTTCAGCTGGGGGGAGCGGAATTAGAGCAGCAGCTCAGCTCTGGCCATGAACTGAGTTTGTGTGTCATTACTGAAGCTAATAAGTTTCCTTTCTCAAGCATGTACTCGTGCAGCTGAATGGGTGAATGTCAGCAGCCACATGCTGAGATCCTGCTTAGCAGAACGGAATATTAAATGCGTATGCATTTTCTTGATGAAACTAACAGTCATCGAGCTGTACGTGGATTTGATTCTGAAGGTGCCAAATTATTCCTCTGCTGTCATGAGAGGCAGGGGATAAAACAGCGCTCACCCACCCTTCTGTATGTACTCAATGCATAATAGGATTGAGCTCATTGTCATTTAAAAACCTGAAACTGCATTTGCCTCATATGTAGTTCTTCATATATTGTAGTGCAACCGAAGCTGAAACAACGGTTGGTATGGAGCAGGTTAAATAAACCTGACAGCTACAGCGGTGTCACAGAGACTGAGCAGACAGTGGCTTATTGCAAGCCGCTGCAGTCCAGTCTGGGTATTTATCTGGGTGCGGGTGGTGGGAAGGGAAGACAGGACAAGCAGTCATTGCCCTCTCACTTTCACTCTTTTGCAGGATAACGCGAAAAACCCCAACACTATCGACATCAAAGAGGAATATTATCCTTTCATGGCTTTAGGTCTGCTTTCCAGCACTGGCCCTTATTTTTATCTTTACGCATTTAAAGGGCAAAGGGCCTTGTCACAAATGTGTTGGATGACATATATAACTTCAGTAATGCAACCATGTACCTTCTTCACAATACTCCAGCGGATAGAGTACCCTGGAAGTGGAAGTACGGGTTCATTTCCCTTCTCTCTGTGTAAAGATTCAAACCTCTCGCTTCCCAAAAGTATTCCCTAGTCACAGACTATAAAATAAAATACTTTTTTAGGGCTCCTAAGGCTACACTATTGATCTGTGAGCTTGTGCAAAGCCATTTTAAGTTGTAATGCTCACTTGCAACTGTCACAGAAACCAGGTAGGTGACAGGTATTGGTGCACACCTGTAATTCCTGCACAACAGGTTGTCAAAATATGGCTAAGCTGCACTTGATGACAGGAAATAAAAAAATACTCCTGGGACCACCATTTTTATGTTACCTTAAAAAAATATGAACATTTTAAGAGAATGAAGAAACAGCCTGATATTTAGCTGGAGGAGAGAAATTAGATTCTAGCATTATTGCCTATTATTTATATTTTTACTCTGTGATTTAGACCCTACTGGTACCAAGGACTGTGGCACTCTCTGGGTTTCAGAACTAAGAGTTGTGAACATGGCTCCTAGTAACAGAAAGCATCTGAAAATGGCTAATTGAAGGTAAAGAAACCACATTTTACATTTTTTGTTACCTAATAAAAATAACTGGTAATATGGTAATGCCACTGTGAACTCTGTCTTCTTTCAGCATAGCTACTTGGCCTCTCATGTCAAAATAAATACTTAAAAAATAATACAAATTATGAACTTTTTATTATGTAATAACTTTTGCTAGATTGTAGTGAGATATGATATTTTATAACAGATGACTGAAAAATACCGTATTCTGAATGTTTTGAAGGTTGTCTCTGTGAAAATTTCATTTAAGAGAATACTATCACATCAAAAGCACTTTGAAGTCCCATCACATTTCAAAAAATACCTTTATTTATTAACAAATTTTATGTGCTTGTATGTATTATGTTTTTAAAAACTGCAGAAAGCTTAACAAGGAAATTAAACATTTCTGTTATATAAAATAAAATATTTCAACATAATTATACAAAATTTTATTTCTGAGAGAATTTTTTTTTTCATGTGTGCTGAGTAAAAGGAATTTTATACTGGGTATTACTTTGTTCTTAGCACATTTTGAAAAGCATACTTACTGCTGACTTTACCAAGCAGGCAGGGCTAAGGCCAGAAGAGATAATCAGTTGATAATCAGCAAATTTAAAACCAGGTCACCAAAAATAGTGTTTCACATAATGTGAATAGCAGCAAAATTCTTCAGCCGTTTTGGTTATAAGGGTGAGATTACCTCACCTAACATTCCCCCTCTTGTTCAGCTAGAAATAGTGCGCACGCAGTGTTATAAAAAAGGCCTAAATACTGAAACAGGTACAGGAATAGAATTGCCTCTAGTGCTTTCACAAAGGAGAAAGCCCTGTTTCACATCTTAGCCTGCAGAACTGGCTCTTTAGTTAAAGGTAAAAATGTATTTCGTTTTAGTTCTGAAGGTTCCTGGTTTACACCTTAAAGTCCATCAGTACAGCTGTTACACAGAGTAGGGGTTGCCTGGGGTTCTAAAAATGGTGGGCCTCAGTCTGAAAACAGCTCTTTCTTTCTGTGGGAGACATGTGCCTTAGTCAGTACGTGCATTGCTCCCAGTCCACAAGGCTGTGAACAGGATGCTGGTCCTCCCTGCTTGCAGTCAGCTTTGTGCATTGGGTCTCACTCCCCAGTCATCTGCATCGACCACCCGCTGGAACGTTACCACTCCTGTTTGACCCCACTGCCTCAGTGTCCTCTCTCTCTTCCTTGTCAGGGATCTTGACAAGGTTGGTCGTCATCCAATACCACCTTCAGTTTGGAGCTGGTGTTTTTTTCAGGCACACAATGAGGAACACAACAGCTTGTAGTGGGTTGATGTTGGCTGGAGGCCAGGTACCCGCCAAAGCTGCTTTATCACTCCCTTCTTCTGCACAGGGGACAGAAAATACAACAAAAGTCTCGTGGGTTGAGATAAGGACGGGGAGAGTTCACTCGCCAGTTACCATCACGATCAAAACAGACTCAAGTCAGGGAAATTAATTTAATTTATTACCAATTAAATCAGAGTCGAGCAATGAGAAATAAAACCAAATGCTAAAAATACCTTCTCCCCACCCCTCCTTTCTTCCCAGGCTCAACTTCACTCCAAAATTCTCTACCTGCTCCCCCCCACCCAGCAACACAGGGGGATGGGGAACGGCAGTTGTGGTCAGTTCATCACATGTTGTCTCTGCTGCTCCTACCTCCTCAGGGGAAAGATTCCTCACACTCTTCCCTGTTCCAGTGTGAGGTCCCTCCCACGGGAGACAGTCCTCCACTGACTTCTCCAATGTGAGTCCTTCCCACAGGCTGCAGTTCTTCATGAGCTGCTCCAGCATGGGTCCCTCACAGGGTCACAAGTCCTGCCAGCAATCCTTCTCCAGCATGGGTTCCTCTCTCTATGGGGTCACAGGTCCTGCCAGGAGCCTGCTCCAGCACAGGCTTCCCACAGGATCACCCTTCAGGTGCATCCACCTGCTCCAGCATAAGGTCCTCCATGGGCAGCAGGTGGATATCTGCTCCACCATCAACCTCCATGGGCTGCAGGGGGACAGCCTGCTTCACCGTGGCCTTTTCCAAGGGAATCTCTGCTCTGGTATCTGGAGCACCTGCTCCCCCTCCTTCTTCACTGACCTTGGTGTCTGCAGAGTTGTTCCTCTCACATATTCTCACTCTTCTCTCTGGCTGCAATTGCTCTTGGTGTTTGTTTGGTTTTTTTGTTACCCCCTTCTTAAATACATTATCACACAGGTGCTACCACTAGGCTTGGTCTTCGCCAGCGGTGGGTCCGTCCTTGAGATGACTGGTATTGGCTCTATTGGACATGGGGGAAGCTTCCAGGAGCTTCTCGCAGAAGCCACCCCTATAGCCCCCCTGCTACCAACACCTTGCCACACAAACCAAATACATAGCTCTTTCATGCTATGACACAAGCATACTCAGTTACTGGAATGGTCACTATTGTGGTAATGTCCAAGTCACTTCAAAATATTTTTATGTTCCTAACTGCTGTGTAAGCACATAAACATTAAATAATCCAATAGCAATACTTCAGGAGGTGGGCTGCTCAGCTACTGAGAGTCCATCATCAATAACTAATGTACCTTTTTGGGTGAATCAGAACATGGGTACTTACAGCCATGTTTGGAAATAGTAGTGAGAGAGTATTTCCCCAAGCATCTTCACGCTTCTATTTAACTTCTGACTGGAACTGAACGTAGAAGAAGCAAAATGCACATTCAAGAGGTTTGTTGAAAGGTCCTTCTGAAGATATGCATAGGTCATTTGAATTCAAGGTAAATTCAGTGCAGACCTTTTAAAATTCCTAACGGGAGATGTATTCTCAAGATAGAATGTTCTCCGAGCAGATGTGCTTTTGTCTAGATTATTTTTATCCTGAAATGGTCATCCATCCTTAAAATATCACAAAGAAATTTACATTATTCTCTAAATTCTATTCTTGTCTATTATTCATCCATATAAAGATACTGCCGATATGCCCATGTTAAGATTTTATTTCAGTGTCATAAAAAGTAATCCTATTTTTCCAAATGGGATAAAAAGCATCAGCTGATAAAATCCGGTTTCAGAACCTATCTTTTTCTGACTTGCTTTCTCTTCCAAACCTGTTTTACATTTCTTTTGTTGATGAGATTTACAGATTTTTTTTTTGTTTTGTGGCTATTGTTAAGGGTTTCTTTGGTTTTTTGTTTGTGGCTGGTTTTGGTTGTATTGTTTTGTTTGTGGGTTTTCTTTTTTTAGTTTAAGGGACAATTTTAATTGAAGACAAAACACTTTGTTACAGAACCTGGCTGCTAGAAGTGAAAAAGCTTTCACTATTTTTAAATCTCTTTCATTTTTTTCCCAATTAGAAGTCCTAGAAAGAAGAGTGTAGGTCACCAACTCTGCCTAATTAAGAATATCTTGTGGTTAGGGAACATAAGGACTTGCAGAATGTGCTATCAAAGATACTAAACGGTAATCTATATAGGAAGTGTTTATCTTTGAATGTTTACAAAAAATACACTCACTCCTTGCTGCTCCCACCTGACACAGTTTCAGATTTGTAAGAGAATAATCTCTGCTGTGATTACTTGACAATAAAAACTTTTTCTTAGACCGGCATATCTCTGCCTACTTGGATTCCATCTGTGTTTGTCCAACAGTATGCTGTCATGATTTGGGCTGGGATAGAGTTGATTTTCTTCCTAATAACTGGTGCAGTGCTATGTTTTAGATTTAAGATGAACATAATTTTGATAATACACTCATATTTAGTTGTTGCTAAGCAGTGCTTAGAATTAAGTCAAGAACTTTTCAGCTTCCCAGACCCTGACAGCGAGGAGGCGTGAGCCTTCCTCAGGAGGGACACAAGGAGCTGGAAGGGAGCACAGACAGAACAGCTGACCCAGACTGGCCAAAGGGATGTTCCATACCATATGATGCCATTCTTGGCATACAAACCTGGGGAAATTTGGTCAGGGGCGTCGTGGCTCGGGAACTAGCTGGGCATTGGTCAGAAGTTGGTGAGCAATTGTGCTGTGCATCACTAGGTTTGTATATTTTTTATAATTTGTTATTGTTGTTGATATTATTATTATTATTATTATTATTATTATTATTATTATTATTATTATTATTATTACTGTTATTATTATTATCATCATCATCATCATCATCATCGTCGTCATCATCATCTTCCTTTTCTGTCCTATTTTTTATCTCATCCCACGAGTTTTCCTTTTTTTCGATTCTTTCCCACATCCCACTCTGGGGGAAAGTGAGCAAACGGCTGTGTGGTTGTTTTAGCTGCCTGCTGGGTTAAATCACAACATATGCACAGCTCAAACTCAGCAGCCTTACAGCCCACTGAAATATTTTCTCCTTCAGGTGAGCAAACATAGGCCTATGCGACACAACACAAAGAAGAGCAATTTCTTCATGTTCCTGAGGTTATGTAAATAATGTGCACTTCTGTGTTCAATAACTTGATCAAGCACAGAGCTGGCTGTTTTCTGCAGTTTCCTCAGTACAGCTGGTGATGCAGACCATATTAAAGAAGCCTGCATAAAAGAATTTATGTTTGTTATGGGGTTGTTCACTTTTAATTTCTAGGAAAACTCCAGGTTTTAATGCCGGCTGAGGTGTTTCATTCCAACGACTCATAGTCAGTACCTATGCAAATATAACACGATAGACTTACAAAACAAATCACTGGAATTTCTTAAAAGAAGAAGGTCTTGATGTAATGTACTTTTCATTTCATCTACAAATAATTCTCTTTAAAATGATCTGCTCAGAGACTGTAAACAGTAGAGGACTTGCTGTTCATTGTCTCCAGTGAGATGATCTGTCTGAAGAGTGCTGATTAACATTCTTTTAAAGAGCTCAGCTTGTTTCAATGAAAATCGTGATTGCTTTTTGATATGGCAGCCGCTGTGAGTATTTACACTTCTTCCCACTTCAGCTGTATGTTGCTGGAGGCTTTACAGTCGCATCCAGGCATGACTTAAATGATCTGAAACCATTTGTCACATATCCTGAAAAAATTAGGAGCCTTAATGTAGAGGGATTTGAGTGAATAATTTTCAGTGAATAATTTATTCAGGATATGTAACCTCTTTCTTGCTTAACTTCTCTCTAAGCAATGATTTTAGGAATATATTTGTTCTTTGTCACTGCTCAAATAATTATTTTTGTAAAAAGATCCTATCCTATACTTTTCTTCTCAATTATATGAAGATGGTATTCATTGGTTCAGATAAGTTACTCTCACTTTATGATTTAGTATTTTGATTCCCAGGGGATTTATATCTATGAGTAAACTAGACACTGAATGCAGAAAGAGATGCTAAAAAGATCTGTCTTCCATAAAGTCACATTTAAGTCTCATGTAGACCTAGCAGATATCCAGTATACCTTAGCAACTTACATGGCCAAGTAGCTTTTCTTATCGAATAGTTCAAGCAGTGATGGTTTTGAGTGCGAGTAACCGTGACTGTCATAAGAGATGGAGCCCAAAGTCATGGGCTAAATGAACGCACTGGACATTTAATGGACATCTTACAAGGGTGGTCCATAGACTAAAGGAATGTTATTTGTGTATTATAGCATAGGATGGGAAGGGTGGTGGTGGTTAATGAGGATGTATTGGATAGTGTGGGACCTGAGCATGACATAAACGTATGGAATAAGAGGAGGAGAATGTGCTGATTTTGGCTGGGATAGAGTTAATATTCTTCATAGTAGCTATGTTTTGGATTTGTGCTGAAAACAGTGTTGATAAGAGAGATGTTTTCGTTATTGCTGAGCAGTGCTTACATAGAGCCAAGGCCTTTTCAGGTCCTCACCCCACCCCACCAGCAAGGAGGCTGGGGGTGCACAAGAAGCTGGGAGGGGGCACAGCTGGGACAGCTGACCCCAACAGAACAAAGGGATATTCTATACCATACCATAGAATCATAGAATCATAGCATCATCATGCTCAGCAATAAAAGCTGAGGGAAGAAGAAGGAAGGAGGGAATGTTCAGCGTGATGGAGCCCTGCTTTCCTGGAGATGGCTGAACACCTGGCTGCTGACTGGAAGGGGAGAGTGAATTCCTTGTTTTGTTTTGCTTGCATGCACCGCTTTTGCTCTACATATTACACTGTTTTTATCTCAACCCATGAGTTTTCTGACTTTTAGTCTTCTGATTCTCTCTGCCATCCCACTGAGAGGGGTGGGGAGCTGGAGGCAGATTGGATGAGCAGTAGTGTGGGGCTTAGCTGTTGGCTGGTGTTAAACCACAACAGCAACAAATAATTGAAACAGGAAGAAGGAAGGACTAAACCACACAATTCCAGTTTTAGGAATTTAATTTCTAGTTGAAACACTGTCCAGCAGTACGAATCTCAGGCTACCCAGGCAAGATGTCTGTAAATTAGTAATTTCTCTATTAGGTCCATACACAGGAAGGTGTTTAATGAAGGCAGAAATCAACTCATGTATTGGGAAGGTGGTGGTATTTTGTAGTAGAAACATACTGAATCTGGGAGATGATTGACTTACCCAGAAAAAGCAGAGGGAAAATAAAAGTATGATGCTTCCTTTTATTCAAAAGTCAGTGTCTAGATTACTGGTTCAGGATATTAGAGATGTAAATCCCTTTTTCACCTGTGGTGATCCAAACCTGTAAGTAATTGGTAGAGTGGTGGTATTTGCGCTATGACCTTCTTCATGGTCTGTATGAATTTTTAGTCTTCCTCCCCTCCAACAGCCTAACTCCTTCCTTCCTGTATCAATTGTCAGAACACCAGTTTTAAGATGGTTTCAGGAACACTTTTCATTTATGAATGCAGTTGCAGGAATGTCACATTAGTTTCCTGTGAATGTTCTTACTGATAAAAAAAATCACTGACCTGACTTGTACCCAAAAAAAAGCCTTGATGAAGAGACCATTCTTACACTACTGTCTAAGAACAGCTTTCCTCAGGGGAATATGATGTCAAATGGAGAAAGGACATTGCTACTAAAATACCACAGCTGCAGACCATTGCTACTGTATTCGACACAGCAGATGCAAAAAGCAACACTTCCAAGGCTAAGAACGGAGAAATGTTTGTATAATGCAACAGTGCATTCTAAGATTGCCATTCACAATTAATTCAGCACCAGTGGTTGTCTAGACAAGTGTCATCATGTTTTATTTACCTCATCCAAAACCACTGCTCCTTCTGAGAAACTCCTTACTTCACACTTCACAGTTTGTCCCACTCTTTGTGCTGTTAAACACGAGCAGTGGGAATCTGACCCCCACTGAGATGCTTGTTTCACCTAGTGACAAATGCATGTATTACTGAGAAAACACTATGATCTGGGCTATGTATTTTAAATATTTTCTTTCACACTGGTGTTTCATATTCATAATCTTTTGACTTTTTAGGATTAGCATTGCCTTTGAAGGAAGAGAGGAGAATCTAGTTAATTTTCATCAAATTTCACAGTCACTGCTCATTTCTTTATATCCACATTCTCAAGTTTTACAACTTCCATTTTTAAGTTTCCCTTTTCTGCCTCTATTTCAAAGTGGTAAACATGCTTACTTTTTGTTCCTTTCTGCCTCCCACTTACTCACTCAAGAATAATCCCCTTTTCTCAATCACAGCCGTATATATTCAAACTAAAACTGGTGCAGTACATTTACCCTTTATACCTCATATATCACCTTGGCTGATCTTAAGTTCTTACCCTCTCTTCTTCATAATTTAATAATATTAACTGCTCAGAGTACTGTAGACTCCAAAAAATTTCTCTTAAACAAGAACCCAACAAACGTATTTGATATGTCCTGAAAGAAAAAGTCCTTTTAGGTCAACATGGACCAACAGAAGAGAGACCATAAGGAAATTAATCACATATTTAATAACCTTTAGTTTTTAGTCTTGTCTTGTTTTGTTTTGTTTTGTCTTGTTTTGTTTTGTTTTGTTTTCTCCTGAGAAGTCAGCAACAGAATTGAAAAGAGTCAGGTTATGCCAAGGTTAAATGTAGACACAAGGTAGGGAAAATGTGTTAATTATAAAAGTGAAAGAAGTACAAGAGAATTAAGAAAAGCATTTGCATATATTTTTATGCATAATCTTAAAAGTGCAGTAATGTCTTTATTTCCATTGATTGTCTTAAGCCACATATCATTAGGAAGAGACATTTTTAAAGAATTTTCTCCTCCCAAGAAATTTTTTTCTATCTATTGCAAAGATTAGACCTAGACTTTGATTAAGAAATGGCAAATGAGCTGAAATGTGCCTGTTTTGCCCAACAGCAATTATAGTATGCAAAGCATAAGAATATCTCAAATTGTTAGTACACTTAACCGAAATCAGACAGCAGGATCTATTCCATATCATGAATGTTAATAAAATCTGTGAGATAGGACGCAAATTCAGCTAGGCCAAAATATTACCTCTGCGTTAACATGTAAGCCTTGGCTGTGTGACATAAAAGTTAGGAGGACTGACTAGCAGAGGCTGTCATTCCGTTCCTGTTTCTTGTACTATACCATGATGATTATCTCTTTACATGACAGAGATGGAGGACTTCCTTTTGATTCTACTGCAAATATATTTCAGCCTTGTGCCTCAAACCACTGTGTGCCTCTGTGTGTGTGTGTGTGTGTGTACACGTGTATTTCTGCATCTGTGGAATACAAGTTCTAGCATATATATAACAAGCAGGTTACAGTTTCTTCCACTATTTTTACTTTAACTTTTCTGATACATGGATCATAGTTTGGCTTTTCAGAAATCATTGCGCAGGACCTATCTCAGGTATGATACACTTACTAAGACTTAAATGGAAGATTAACATCCAACCACCTTGAAAGAAAGCTCCCATTAAAACATAAGGCATTTAAAACAAGGATACTTCTACCATCAAATGTGTCTGTGATTGCCATAGGACATGACAATCTACTTTTAATTTCTCATTCATTTCCTGAAGGCAAGTGCAGATTCCATTGAACTTCACTATAAACCAAAATGGGAAGCTTCCAAGAGAAAAAATGAAATACAGTGTTTCTTAACTGCAGTATACTGCCACTCGACAAATTTAATCTCTTGTACTTTGTGACTTTGGGAGACTCCTGAGGTGAATTCATTGATGGCTGAAGACCCAGCACTCCTTGTGTTACTCTTGGGAGTGACTTCCTTGTAAGAAACCATGAGGTTCAAGAACTTAAATCCCCAGGTCCTAGTCCCCCTCCCAGCACTGTGGGAGTCCACAAAGGAGAAGTATGGGAGAGATGACTTTGTTCCAATGACCAACATTTCAGTCCCAATGAATCTCTGCTAATGCTTGTTTTTGTGGGAAATGTTCTAAATGGTTCTTAACCCCTTACTCAGCATGACAAATACTGCTTTACAAAATCCTTTTTGGTGTTGACTGTTGGCATCTATCCACCCTTTCTTAACTCATTTTCAGTACCTAAGCTTTTAAGTGTAGTCACCTTCATTGTTTTGTTTGTACTGCTGTGAACAGAATATGTATCCACCATTTGCAAATGATGCTTTATCACTCAGGACTAACAATCTAAGTGTATCTATGGTTGCAATGCTATAAAATACATGCAGTTATCAGTAGGTTACATAAAATATATCCATATTTATTGTGAAATACTATGATAGGTAAACCCAGTCTCTTTTCGACAAAACTAGGCAGTTAGTACACTCAATTTCTGTTGGAATAGTCCTGCTTGCTTTTTCTGTTACTTACTTGTGAAACTTTCAGAAATGCTGTTAGGATTACTGTATAGACCTGTCAGATGAAAACAGATCCTCACTGTGCTAGGTGCTGTGCTGATTGCTGCTGAGAGACTGACATTGCTTCAAAAACCTTACCGTTGAGAAGGCTAGATGCATAGAGTGAAAAAGAAAATCTGATATTAATTAATTTAAAAACATTCATCTAAAATAAGGGTGTATATAGGCTTACGAAAAGGTAAACATGTTCTCTGAGATACAGTCACACTCTTTCAGTGCATACAAATTATTGTGAAATATAAGTGAACATCAAGTATATATACAGCAGATAAAGTGGAAAATAATTCACATCTGCTCTACTTTTGGCTCGTTCCCTCTCTTTGCGAATGCTTTGGTCCATCCCAAATTTCAGCTGTCCCATCCTGCCTGCATTCAGAAATTCCTTTCACAGAGCCAGTGAAAAAGTGAACTGAGAGGTTCTGATGACTGTGACATATTCGTGCGTAAAAGGATTCCTGCAAACAGACCTCAGATCTGCACTGCTGTAGCTCTGTTCTGTGCATACATACCAGATGCAGCCGGTGGAGCTGAAAAAATTAAAAGGCTAAACTGTAACACTCACATTGTGATAACTCCCCGAGACAAATAAAAATGTGTTCCTGTTTCTAACTCTAGGTCAGCGAATCTAAATGAAACCCAAACAATCTATTTCAAATGCGTGGTAGCACACAACAAGCATTCTTCAGTTCTGCTGCACACATGGGCTTAGTCAAAGTGGAGATGCAGACTGGAGACACTGAAGGAGAGGCTGATAAACACAACAAATTCCAGTTCTTTACAAAAACATACTTTAGTGGTGGACAAATACTCAACCACTATGATCTTCAATTTAAAGAAACAAGACTGTGGAGAAAATCTACCAGTTCCTGCTAGGAATCATGAACATATCATCACCTCCCTTTTCTTAAAGTTGGCTGGCAAACCTAATTAAGCCATAGAAATCTTGTTTCTTTTGGCATAGCAGGAAAATACACCTCTGTTCCACAGACAGGTGGAGGTCAGCACTGGCTCCTCTTAAGACGGCTGACCAATACTATTTGCCAATACTGTTCTGGCTGCTTACACTACATTGATTTTATACACTTAGTGTAATTATCCTTATTTCTACTAACACTGTGATAGGCACATAAATGTGTTTTATGTACAGCCCAAATAAAGTCTATGTCTCTTAGTGTCTGTATATATATATATATACGTTGTCATTTATTCTGCCATATACCAACTTGAAGTTTCTAGCATCCAACTGTAGAGGTAAAGATCAATAATGAGCATATTGTGTTCATTAATGTCTGCCTTACTCAGACACAGTTTATTATTCTTAACAATGAAATTTAGTCCACACTACTGTCAGGACTTAGAAACATCCACCTACATTTTTTAATAGAATAAAATGAACACCTAACTCCCACACTTTAATTATGTGAATGATGTAAATTGGTCATTCTTTCTATATTCATATTTTCTTCTCATGTGGAAGAGCTTAAATGATATGATAACACAGACATTAATAGTAATATGGACATAGTATAATAATGAAAGTATAGTCATTTGCAAAACATTACATAGATCTACAAATGTCAATGAGATGAAGTTCATCTATTCTGAAACTGAATCAGGTAATTTTTACCTTATCAGGCTTAGTATTAGGTAAATCTCACATAAAGTAAATAGCTTTGTTCAAATTCTAAGTGATGTCTTTATTCAGAAATAATATATCCTGAGGTAAGAGCAACTCTTTATGGCGTTTCAGTGAGATCACTGTCCACTGATAGAAGAAAGGCACCCGTACTCACATCTTCACATCTTCATTTATATCTGAATTTCAGTGCATTTATATCAGCAATGCATTTACCATTTCTATCTTTCCATCAGCCAAAAGCCAACTTGTTTTGTTAAGCATCTAAAAACAACTGCTTTGAACTTTATCTTTTCTGTCTACATTTTTTTTTATGTTATTCCACTTACTAATTACATGTGTGGAAAGTGAAGAAATGTAATTTAAACATATATCCCTATTCTTTTCCCAAGGTTTCTCAGAGATTCTAGAATATCTGTGTTTGGAGAAAGAATTGTTGCCAGTGAATTACAGGTTGCATGTTATTAAAATGTAAGTTATATGTTAAGAGCTGGCTTACACTTATTAAAACTAAATAGTTCATGGCAATATGATGTTAGTGCTTCTGATGGGAAAGCTGTACATGAGATGAAAAATGCCATTACAGATTTGCAAAGAAAGTGTATATTAAGAGTTGATTGAGATATATCTGTTTGTTTGTCAGAGTGAAAGGAACCAAATCATCTGAGAAGCTGAGAATGTTTCCAGAAACTAGGAGACATGTAGTGAGGGAACTTACTTATCCTCCAAGCACTGTTGGTGGTATTACTATTTTTATTTTACTTATTAAGTTTCCTTGATTCACCTAGGTGAAGAGAGAATCTTGTATTTCAAAGGTTCATTAGTGGTACCTAACCTGCAATTGACTTATAAGAGTTTCAAAGAATTGAAAACACATCTCAGACATTTGTGAACTTTGTAGTCAATAGCTTCCTGAGCAGACGTCTATTCGATAACTGATTATTCATGTTACGCAACCCTTCTTTGGAGCTGAGGGGAAAGTCATTGTAGGATTCTTATGATGATAAAATAAGCTGAAAACAAACCATGAAAAACAGCATTGTGTGAAACAGAAGTGTAAAGAGGAAAATACGTAAACATCCTTAATACATTCAAGACAGATGAAATATTTGCAAATGTCAGTTAAAAATATTCCTGTTTGCCTGTTATTACTGTATGATTTTAGATGTTCTAAGGAAAATATTTCGACCTTGATTCTGAGTGATTTAGATAATGCTGTTTTTCCAAATCTAAAAAATGTTTACCTCTAAAAACCCAAAAGGATCCTTACTACCAGTGTTCAGCTGATATTAGACTACATAGTACCTAGAGCCAGTGGTCATTTGCATTTTAACAGTAAAATATCCTTAGGGAGGTAAACTTCTGTTTCCAAACATGCATGTCCATGCTCTCTAAATTTGATAGTTAGTAATAAGAAAGGCCTTGGGCATTGTGAGTAACTGTATGTGCATAGAAATCCACTGTGCTTATGATGAGAGTCCTATTATGCTTGCAAAGCAAAAATTTACATTTTTCAAGCAAGCTACTCATGCAAAGACCAATTATGCAGCACAGTGCATTAAATCCATCTCGCTTATGTCCTTTTCAAACTGGGGGCCTAGCCCCAAGGTTATGAGTAATATTACCACAAGTGCAGTGTAGCCAGGCATCTTTCTCTCATTGACTCCTATTTATATCTTGTTACCAAGAGTTTTAATGTAAGTATTTAGAATAAAATTATTAGGTTCAGCATGGGCAGGGGATGCTGGTAGAATGAAGTAGAATCCTGTTGTGTTTCTTAGGAATGGCTAGTAAAGCAGTAACTGAAATACAGAAATATTGGTGAAAAAACACAGTTGCAACTGCTTTAAATGTGAAAAATATTTTTTATTGGAGATATTCATATTACAGTTAAATATTCCTACTATATTTTTTGAGAAAGGTCCAATGGATATATCCACTGCTGGAAAACACTTATGGAGCAGCAATTCTATGTAGCTAGAGACTTCACCCCAGAGGTAAACATCTCAGCTGCATCTACATTGCTGAGCTGGTTAAACCCTTCTTTTCAACTGTTTTGATATCTGACACATCGCTGTCTTCTGTCTGTCTGTCTGTCTGAGAAACACCAGTGGCTAACACTTCAACAGCTTTTTTGCTAATCCAGCCTACAGTGCTAAATTCTGCAGAATAAATTTTTCATTGATATTACTGCAAGTCAATAAAAAGACTGGAGGATAAACTAGCTGGAGAACGTAAAAAGAAGTTTAGATCTTTCTGTTTCTACTATATTTTATATTCTGTTGAGAAATTCAGTCCATTAAACTAAGAAATTTCACAACTAAGATTAAATAGTGGCATGTCCTCTTGAGTATATATTTTCCTTTTTCCTTCCCCCAACAATAGCAGTTGGCATATGAATGATATTTTCTACCTTCAGAGTTCTCTAGGGTGATTTACTTAGTGCACAGTTTAACAACTGTGAACCTAGTTTAACTACAGTTTTCAAACCTCAATCTCCATAATTTGTACCAAATAGATGACCTTTATTATGGAACAAAGAACAAATATTAGCATCCCTTTGAAAAGTTGCATACCACTGAGACTTCATTATCATGGCAAAAACACTACAAAAGCAAATATAAATAATGTCAAAAGCATCAGTCAAAATCTGATCTAACTTCACAAAATGATTCTTTACTGTACAAATAGTCTTCTAAAAGTCAGAGACAGATTACTGCTCAGTGTAAAGCTATCATAACCTGGCCCCTAAATTAGTATCTTTTAAATAAAAAACAATTAAACCCTCACAACAATCTCTTCCCACTAAAATCCCCAACCAAACCTTACGTAAAATGAAGAGAATAGATTTTATGATGCATAATTCCCATTTTTTACTCACTTGTGAATTCATAAGACTCATTAATTCACAAGCAGTCAGTCAATCATCAGCCAATCATTATAGAGAATTTAAAAATTGTGGTTTATATATGTAGTTTTGTTTTTAATTGGATTAACAGTTACATTAACAGCTAAAAATACTTAACTGGCATTTGCAAAATTCTCAGAGTGCTTAAAAACCTATGCTTAATATAGCTCTCAATTTAGAAATAGCAATAAAAAAGATCCTGTAGCACAGTAAGATTGAAGACTGGATTCCCATAACCTCACATTGTCTGTAAATGGAGGAGGTGATGGTACTAATGAGACAAAAAAGAAGCTCAAAAAAAGAGCTTTGTAGCATCTACAGATAAATATAAGAAGAGTTTAGAAAAGTGAGGGAAAAATCTTATTCCTGAAATCTTTCTCTCTTTTGTAGGCTGGCAGTGGAGATACCCAAACTCCACAGGAAATTCAGTTTAGTCTTTTTGCCTTAGCTTTTAGAGAAATGAGTTATACAGTCGTACTATCCATACACATCTGTGTATTTGTCTGTTAATCCTTCTAATAAATGTAATGACTTAAAATAAGTTCAAGTCAAAAATAAACTTTTATAGTAAATTTCTCACTACATTTTAATCTATTTAACCTCTGGATCTGATAATAATGCTTGGCTTTTTAACAGTAGATATGAACGTGTGTTACAAAGGAGGTTACTATTGTTTCTATAGCATCATAGATCAAAGCTTGAAAGATCATCTAGCCTCGTCTGCAGATCCAAGGCAAAATCAGCTATAACTAACCCACCCAAGACACATATTCATCTAATCTGTTCTAAAAAATCTTCGGTGATGGAGAGTCCATACCTTCTCAGACAATCTACTCTATTGCAGATCTGTCTTCAAAGTTGTCATTCTTTTTAAATGCCTCCCACAGTTGTCTTTGATGAACTCCAAGTCCATTACTTCTTACTCTGTCTCCAGTGAGAAAAAAAAATTTTATTCCCTTCCTCTTGCAGCTCCCCTTTACACATTAGAAGGCTCTTATCATATCTCACCGCAGTCTTTTACTGTCTAGACTAAGTAACTCCAATTTTTCCAGTGATTCCCATTGATCATCTCTGCTACTCTCCTCTAGACTGTCTCCAAATGGAAAACATCTCTCTTTAAGCGGTGTCTTAAACTTGAACTTCCAGCTGCAGCCCTAATGCCGATGGGTGAAATGAAGAGAGTATTATGTTTTACAGACATTTTCTCCATTCATATTTTTATATATGATTACTTCTTTAGAAAGATCACAGAACTATGTTATTCACTAAATATTTTAAATCATATAGTGTATTATTATTTATTTATTTTTATTAAGTAAATATTTTAAATCATATATATATCTTTTGCTGGTCTGCTCTAAGGTATGGCAGGAAAGAAAAAATCTGTTGAAGTAGAGATCTGATACTGTCTGCCACTATGTGTGTTAGGTTTAAGTGTAGGTTGTACTTCCTCATTTCCTGTCAGGTACTGGGGGAAGTTTTTTATTCAGAAGTGAACATAAACTATATCACTGGAGAACACTATGAAGACTAGACTAGCTGAAAGTTAAATAATATTTGATTCAACAATTAAATTACTGCCTTAACTGTCATTAATAAACATTAATAAGTAGAGTTACTTTATCAGATTGATGCAGAGTTCTGATCAGTTTTGTTTCCCAGGAGGGAAACTGGTTTAATGTAAACATTGGGGGTTTAAGGGCCAACAAACAAGCTGGTAGGTGCTGTAGGTAGGTGAATCTGGTGGGTTTTGGGGTCTAACAGAGTTCTTTAACCCCATTTGGCTAGAACGTCTCATCCTCACATCCAGCCACTAGTGAGGTGTACACATGCACACATACATGTGCGCATACAATTGGTCACATCAGTCAACGAACAGGGAGAGAGCAGTGCTTTTACCAGTAACAGTACGAATACAATGTTCACTTTAATGTGACCATCACAGACAGCTCAGTCCATGTACAGCTGCTCTGACACCTGGTCTCCGCAGTCGCAGTAGCTACTTCCAGACCACGCTCTCCCAATTTGGTGGCCCCTAAACCTCCAAGTCTTTTGCACTCAGAGTCCCTTGTCAGCAGGGCTACACAGTGTTCACACGGGCTCAGAACAGAGATGGCACTCACACAGAGATAAGCTTTAATAAAAACAGGATAAACTAAAATTATTAGATTCAAGGTTGGTCGGAGAAGCATACTGACCAGCAGCCTGTCTACACATACCCATCCAGTTTTATTCCTTTTCCCACCATTTTATCAAACCCTTTTTCCTCTGATTCACCTTCCTCCTTCCCTTTCCTTACCTTTGGTCTTTCTCCCCAAACATACTGTAACAAATTATGCACATTTCCACAATCTCCTTGAAGCGTCCCATAATAAGCTTTTTATGATCACCAAATTCTCTTTCTTCTATCCCCAAAATTATCTTGCCCGTGCTTTCCAGAATAAGTCCCATAATCATTTAGGCAGTAGCCCCCCATAGTTTACATGGCAGTCAGGGGACAAAGTTATCCTGAGTCATCTTGATGGGTTTCACACAATGATAATGGTCTAATCATTCTCTTTGACAGGCTTCAGGTGCTGTTGCTTCATAGTGCACCATTTTCACTGAAACCATTAGTAAAGTTATTCTGTTGCCTTTGCTCCTCTTACCCTTACCTTCCTCTATAATTCATTTTGAATTGAGTCAGATGACCTCACAGTACATACACAACTCCCTTCTCCATTACTGTTGTTGCATTTCAGCTCTTTCTCAAGACATACATAAGCTAGTAGACTTTTTCCCCATTGAAATACTTTATTTATGAAAATGGACTTCAACAGGAAAAAATTAGGGTTTGAGATTTTTTTCCCAAACAGAACATACGTATGTGTACATACATATATGCATAAGGACAAACCACATTCACAATTTTAACTTGACAGAAAATGTACCTTGTCTAAGCTTCTTGGCCTCTTTTATTTTGAGATCCCATGTTATGAACTGCTGAAAATCAAAAGATCTTAACAGTTAGCAGTAAGACAAAATTTGTACCTAAATAGTTCATGATGAAAGTATATTTTGATTCTTCATGAAGTGGAATGAAATAAAATTAATTTAACTTGTGTTTGAAATAGCTAATTTCTGCAAAAATATCTGATGTGCTCTTCATTCTTACACGATTATATGTAAATGAATATTATTTAAAACACATTAAAATTTAATCAAACTGAAGAACACTTAAAGCACATGATGCAAATGTATACTTAGAATGTTACAACCTGTGAAACTTAGCAAACATTAATATTTTCCTTTAATGTGATATAAAACTAAAAAATATCCCATGTCCACAGATTATCAATTTCTTTTTCATATGTTCAGACCACATAAATTTAAATAACTAAGACACAAAGTTTAATCAAAATAACAATAAAATAACTCAAAGGGGGCTAGGGCTCAAAACCAAACAAACACTTTCAAATTGAAATTACAGCAATCCTGTCTCAGTTGGGAATTTTGCATGTGTTCATATTTGGTTATTCTATGATTCTTAGGTATACCTACAAGTAAATACCTATAACTAAATGAGGCTGGACCATCTCACGAAAAGTGAGTAGAAGACTAAGTTTCTCTTCACTCCCTTCACAGCTGATAAAGGGAAACTTGCCTTATAGAACTCCAGTGGGCAATTGAACTCATAGAATCATAGAATCATAGAACGATTTGGGTCGGAAGGGACCTCAAAGACCATCTAGTTCCAACCCCCCTGCTATGGGGAGGGACACCCTCCACTATACCAGATTGCCCAAAGCCTCATCCAGCCTGGCCTTGAACACTTCCAGGGATGGGGTGTTCTCTGGGCAACCTGTTCCAGTGCCTCACCACCCTCACAGTCATGAATTTCTAACACCTAATCTAAATCTCCTCTCTTTCTATTTAAACTCATTATCCCTTGTCCTATCACTACATTCCATGATAAACAGCCCCTCTCCATCTTCCCTGTAGGCCCCCTTTAAGTACGGAAAGGCCACAATCAGGTGACCCCTGAGCCTTCTCTTCTTGAGGCTGAACAACCCCAACTCTCAGCCTGTCCTCATAGGAGAGGTGCTCCATTCCTCAGATCAACTTTGTGGCCCTCCTCTGGCCTCACTCCAGCAGCTCCATGTCTTTCCTTTACTGGGGACCCCAGAGCTGGACACAATACTCCAGGTGGGGTCTCACAAGAGCCAAGTAGAGGGGGAGAATCCCCTCTCTTGACCTGCTGGCCACACTATTTTTGGTGCAGCCAAGGACATGGTTGACTTTCTAGGCTGCTAGCACACACTGCCATCTCATGTTAAGCTTTTCATCAACCAGCAGCCCCAAGTCCTTCTCCTCGGGGCTGCTCTCAATCCGCCCAGCCTGTACTTGTGCTTGGGATTGTCGACCCATGTGTAGGACCTTGCACTTGGCATTGTTGCACTTCATGCAGTTCACACTGGCCCACCTCTCAAGCCTGTCAAGGTCCCTCTGGATGACATCCCTCCAGCATGTCGACCGCATCACACAGCTTGATGTCATCAGCAAACTTGATGAGGGTGCACTCAGTCCCACTGTCCATGTTGCTGACAAACATGTTAAACAGTGACGGTCCTAGTACCAACCCCTGAGGAATGCCACTTGTCACTGATGTATACATGGACATCAAGCCGTTGACCACAACTTTGAGTGTGGCCATCCAGCCAATTCCTTATCCAGTGAGTGGTCCATCCATTGTATCCATGTATCTCTTCAATTTAGAGACAATGATGTCATGCAGGACAGTGTCAAATACCTTGCCCAAGTCCAGGTAGATGACATCACTTACGCTTCCTTTGTCCACCAACATTGTAACCCCATCATAGAAGGCTCCAAATTTATCAGGCATGATTTGGCCCTAGTGAATCCATGTTGGTTGTCACCAATCACTTCCTTACTTTCCATGTGCCTGAGCAGAGTTTTCAGGAGGATCTGCTCCATGATCTTGCCAGGCACAGAAGTGAGACTGATCGGCGTGTAGTTTCCTCGGTCTTTGTTTTTTCCCTTTTTGAAAATGGGGGGTTATGTTTCCCCTTTTCCAGTCAGTGGGGACCTCACCAGACTGCCACGACTTCTCAAATATGATGGAGAGTGGCTTGGCCACTTCATCCGCCAGTTCCCTCAGGAACCATGGATGCAGCTCATCAGGTCCCAAGAAGCTGTACACCTTCAAGTTCCTTAGATGGTCTCGAACCTGATCTTCTCTTGTAGTGGGCGGTTCTTCATTCTCCCAATCCCTACATTCACTTTCTGCAACTTGGCCAGCATGGCTAGGGCCCTTGCCAGTGACGACTGAGGCAAAAAAGCCATTGAGTATCACAGCCTTCTCCATATCCTGGGATCAATTACAACAAATGTATTTTTATAGTGAGTCTCAATTTGACAGATTACTTGTGAACATCCCCATACATGAACTTCCTGCATTATGCAAAATACATCTTAATATTATAGCTAAGATTGCATTTAAATCCTTGGGGGTATTTCTTTGTTTACTGGCAAGTATCCAAATTTATGCATTTAGAAACATTCCCAAGTTTCCCCAACCCTGGAAACAACTGTGAATTTGAAGAGTTCAATTTGTAGCCACTGTAGTCTCATAAGTCCAAAGCTGGAAGTTCTGTGCTGCAGTCTGAGGACTGGAACACTGAACTTTGACTCAGGTTGCCTGTCTCCATACCTTCCGTCTCCTCCTTTCCCAGAAAACCCAGAGACCTTCTTTCAGAATTTGGAATAAATATCTTTTATCACTTTCTAGGTACCAGGTATCTAGAAAGTGACTGAGGGAACTGGGATTGTTTAGTCTGAAGAAGAGAAGTCTGAGGGAAGACCTTATTGCCCTCTGCAACTACCTGAAAGGAAGTTGTGGTGAGCTGGGGGTCAGCCTCTTCTCGCAGATAACTAGTGACAGGACAAGGGGAAATGGCTGCAAGTTGCGCCAGGGGAGGTTCAGGTTGGAGATTAGGAGAAATCCTCAGAAAGGGTGGTCAAGCATTGGAATGGGTTGCCCAGGGAGGTGGTGGAGTCACCATCTGTAGGGGTGTTTAAGGAAAGGTTGGATGTGGTACTTAGGGACATGGTTTACTAGGTAATATAGGTGGTAGGGGAGCTGTTGGATTACATGATCTTGGAGGTTTCTTCCAACCTTAATGATTCTAGGATTCTATGAAATATGATGGCAGTTGCAATCTTGCTCAAAATTATAGTTCAGTTATCAATTCATAGCATAATCAAAACTTATTTTTGAGAGAATTGAAGTTTAAATTTCAAAGTCTCTCTCAAAGGTTGTACTTAAAACCAGAGACATGCTGAGACTGTTTAACACAGCCTAACAGCCCTGTCTCTGTTGTCTGCTTACTTATTGTTGCAGAATTTTATTTTTCAGACAGAACTTTAATCTATTTCCAAAAGATTAAGAAACAGATCTACATGCAACTCATAAATTCTGGCAGTTAATTAAAAATATTAATTATAAATATTTACTTTGTGCTGCATGCAGTTCATTGACATTCAATGGTATTATTAAATGGTTGACACCAATCACCTGGAATTCTCACTTCCACACACTAATGGCAGTGTTTCTCCTTCTAAGCCCAAGGATATTGAAGTTTAGCGATATCAACATGTATTTGTGAAATAACAGAAAAATGAAAGATACCTGCCTGAGAATCACAATATGTAATTGTGCCACCATTCAGGACCAGGACCAAATATTCCATAATATTTTATAGTTAGCAGTGACAACAGGGTAAGTTCAGTGTTTTTCGTGCTGGCATTTGTTATTTAGATCACTTGGATGTGTTTTATATTGTTATTTGCAAAACCTTGGTATTCTTTCAGTTGTTCATATGCCTTCAGATCACTCCTCAATAACACTCTCACCTTTGGCTGATTGATTCAAGGAATTTTGAATCACATATTAATTACATATTTAAGCAATGAAACATTTTTTTCAGAAGGTAATGATTTTTCATTTTAAGTTGAGTGAAATCTATAGCTCTGAGAACTAATGGAAATTTAGCAAGGCTTAATGAAATGCATTCATGGTTTGCCAATGTAGCCTTTATACTTAAAGGAAAGAAATTACATGGTTAGGTCTCTTTACAACTGCAGTCATAATTTACTAATCTTTGAAGTAAGCCTTGTAGCTATACAATTATGGATGATGTTGTTTAGAATAAAAGAACAAAGGAAAAAAATAAAAAGAGATGCTTTGATTTCCTGATGATAGTAATTACAGAGTTTTGTCTCCTTATTTTTCTTTCCATTCCTTTTTTTTTTTTTTTTTTCTGTAGGTTTTTCTCATTCTGTAAAGACCTCAAGGGGTAAAATTTCAGCTGCTAGAGTTCAGTAAATTTCTCTGTTTAAACAAAAGGTGGGAAGTGTAATTTCCAGCTGTAAGTTGGAACTCATGAGAGTTCAGAGAACTTGCCCCAGAGAAGCAGACGCTCACAATTGGACTTAATAAGAGGGGGAGAAGAGGAAATATCCCAAACCTTCATGAATTTTATTTTAGTTTTTCAAATGTGGTACAACAAACAGATCAAGAAAAACGTTACTTGCACAAGGTATTAAATCATTCTGTATTACTGCATTCTTCTATGGGTAGATAGAAAGTTCAGATGTATAGGAAAGGCCATGAATTGCTAGGATCATCAACTTGTTTTGAAACCTAAATATCTTAGAGAGAGGAAGATGTCTAGAGATGGGCTTTGTCACATACAGGGGCAGTGTATCAATGTTATCCTCACACAGCATGGAAAAACAAATCTACTAGTCTATCAGCTTTTGCTGATCTCTGCAGTCTATGCAAAGTAAGAAACATCCAGTCTTTACTGAGTAAAATATAGGTGATAATAAAAATAGTGTAAAAATAATAACAAATGTGTGTGCATATGTGTCTCATCAAGATTATAAGTTTAAAAAGCTTATACACTAAATTAAAAAAAAAAAAAGTTATTTAATGTTCCTCTACTGATCTTATTGCTAGGTTAAATAAGCAATTTATTAATAAATTTCCCCATCACACCCACATAACTCCTCTTTGTGTGAAATCATCTGCCCTTCTCTCAGTTTCAGTTATACATTTAATTTTTATTGGCTACTCCAAGAAATCTTCAGGAGGAAGATACTTTTTTTCTCCCTTGCAATCATATTTATTTTTGTTTTGGACAGGTTACTCGTGCTTGATGTTGACAGCCTTGTTTTTTTCTTTGCCATTTTTTGTTGGAATCTATGTGAACTATTTTTAAAAATGCAATTTACTGTAGTCTGTTCAAATAAGTACTGCAAACATGCTAATGAGTTCTGAGCCTGGATTTTGCATAAACAACTCATACTGTATGCACTTTTTATTTATATTTTTATTCCTAATTGTAGAATCACTCAGCTGATATGACTGCAAAAGACCTCTTGGGTCATCTGTTTCAATCATTTTGTAGATAGTAGACTTCTTTTTTCACTGCTAGTCTATCTCCTGGAGGTGTGTGTGAACACATGCACACATATATATGTAAGTATATATATTTTTAAAATTTAATGTAATCCTCTATCAAGCAATTGCAGCAACTACACCTCAACTACACCTCAACTAGGTATCATTTCATTACCTAATTTTTTTAATGTTAGAAAAACAAAAATCTGATGTAGTTATGCTCTCTCATGCACTGTATATATTCTATCTCTCTCCTTTGAAAAACAATGTATAAAACAGGATTCTAAGATATGGGTATGCTCTACCTTCTCTTACACACATAAACATGAATTTCATTTCCTTTCTTCCTTTTCAGCTTCATAAATTAATGTCTTTTATTTACCTGACAGGGAAAACCAAAAAGAAAAAAAAATTAGATAGATCTTCCAGCATATCTGAGAACAACCTGTCCATGTGAGTGCTGAGTTCCTCTGAGAAGAATCAAGCCATATTCCCAGTCTGCAAAGCTGAATGAGGTTTCCTCAGAAATGGCTGCCTCACAAATTCTTGGGTAAGGATACCTGTTAATGCCTTTGGTAGACAACCAAGGTACCTCAGAAAGAGTTTCGTAAGGTTTCCCATTATCAGGAATGTCCAAAATTCTTACTCCAGATTTGTTGTAGACTTGACAGATTTTAAGGGCATTTTTCTAGACACTTTCATGTGAGTGTCTAGAAAAAACTGATTATATCACAAAAGAAACCATAAACCCAGAAATCTTTAAGAGAGTATGATCTTGGGTGATCATTCAGCTGCTTGGTACTCTCATTACATCTTCCATTTCAGATGCTAATGACTGCAAGGAATAAAACTACTTAACAAATATAATTTTCTACTACTGTCTTGGAAGTGGACAGTAACCTGCTCCATTACTCCTTTACTGAAATCCAGGCTTTGCTCAGATATAGTATAAAGCAGCTTCAAAAAAGAAAATCTTAACAAAATAATGTTCTTTTAATAATTACAGTACTCACAGATTACTGGACTCAACAAGTCCACCACTCACAGGTCAGGAGATTTAGTTTTCAGTCCTTTCTCTGAGCCTTTCATAATCTAGGAAACATTTCATACATTACCCAAACTGAGGGTATCATAAAGGAGCTGACTTAAAATTGCACAGAAACTGTAATATAGGCATTTTGGAACTTGAGAAATTTTTATTTTTGAACTAAATATTCTAGTCCTATCATTGAATTTTATTTTTTTTCACCTTTCAAAGTAAATTTTACAAATAATGAAAATTACATTTTTGGTAACAGTATCATCCTCTGTCAGGATGATACAGCAGTCAAGACTGATTGTTCAACTCCAAAAGTAATTCCGTATTTAACCTAACAGAAGTCTACTAAGAATCTGATTTTAATTTTTCAGTGTTTTTTTTGTTTAACCTCAAGATTAAAACTGATTACATCATCTGAAATTATAGAATCACAGAACCACAGAATAGGTGAAGTTGGAAGAGACCTCTGGAGGCCATCTGATCCAACACCCTGCTCAAGCAGGGCCAACTAGAGCTGGTTGCCCAGATGGGTTTTTGAGTACCTCTAAGGAGACTCTACACCTTCTCTGGACAACCTGTCCCAGTTCTCAGTCACCCTCACAGTAAAAAAGTGTTTCCTGAAGTTCACACAGATGCTCCTATGTTTCAAGTGGTGCTCATTGCCTCTGGTACTGTCACCACTGAAAAGAGCCTGGCTCCATGCTCTTTGAACCCTCCCTTCAGGTATTTGTACACATTGATGAGATCCCCTGGTTCCTCAACACTCTCAGCCTTTCCTTAGACAAGAGATATTCCAGACCCTTAATCCTTTTAGTGGCCCTTTGCTGGATCAGCTCAAGTAGATCCATATCTGGACTCATTACTCCAGGTGTGACCTCATCAGTGATGTGTAGAGAGGAAGGATCACCACCCTTTGACCTGCTGGCAACGCTCTTTCTAATGCAGAATTAAATTATTTCATTGTTGTATAACAAAATAAAAATCATTCAGATGGTGAGGGACACTCTCAGAGTGCTTTGTTTCATGTGTGAGGTTTATTTTAATTCAAAACATAGCATTTGATCAAACTTCGAAATAATATTTCTCACTTATTTTTAATTGCAATCAAATGATTTAAGCATACAGTTTTGGGATGCTTCTCGTGAAGAAGACCTCTTTTTCTTTTTGTGTATTAGGAAAATGTGTTGTCACAAAATATCCCCTCAAACAGTAAAATATGAAGACTACCTTTTTTTCAGATAACAAAGAAATGCTGAAATGTGAAAATAATGTATTCATTTCCATGTCCAGCAGGAAGTATTGTCTAACAGTTACAGATGTATTGTGTTTACTACCACTACAATTTTCCCTGTTTTCATATCAATTTCCTCAGCCTCTGCTGGTGGTTTAGTCAGCAATTATCCTCTTAGCTCTTCATCACGTTTCTGCAGCCCACAAGCTCTTACTTCTAAATTCTTCCCTTTCAGCCCTGTGTGCATCTCTTCTGTCTGGGTGCTGCTATTTTTCCCTATGTTTACTCTTTCTCCCTTTCCTTCTCTCTTCTTCTATTCTTATTTTGTAGCTCTTCTTAAATGCAGCCTCTTCTTGTTCAGTTGAGCAAGCAGAGCAGTGATATGAAAATGTCCCTCTAGTGTAGCATGGGATTGGGAAACCATCTTTTACACACTGAAAGTACAACAGCCTTTGAGAGTCTGAGTTTGGTAGTGATTTATGTGCACTAAGAGCTGCGAGGGTATGAAATGCATTTAGCAAGGATCAAATCTTGTGAGAAGTAGTGGAAAAAAAATTAGTCTCTACTCAACATATGCAAATATAGTTTGGAGAAGTACACAGTGCTTTTGCTAAAGACTGTAGAACTTGGTAAATTTAACACCCAGTGAATCATTTCCTGCCTCTGTAATGACATATTGTCAAATGCACTGGTTCTTCTCAAGAATTCTGGGTTTTGTTTGGAATGTGGGCAAAACAGCACCTTCTCAGCAACAGCTGATCAAATTTTACTGAAAAATGTGAACTTGAATTGTTGTTCCTTGCATATACTTGGCTTGCTTTCTGGTTTTGTGCCCAAATTATTTAAATTTAACACATTTACCATACAAATCTGAGCTATGTAACACGAAATGATAAACATCTGTAACTCATTATTTCTGGCTGTGTTGTTTGTAAAAAAAGATTAAGATATTATTTAAATATTATTGTCTCTATTATATATAACTTTTAATCTTATATTCTTAATGCAATTGTCCAGAGAATATTTTCTTTTTGCAATGATTTCTTAACCTTCAAAATATTTTTTTTTCCTATCAAAGCAAATAAAATACCTTTTGGAAAGTATTTAAAGAATAGAATTTCTTGTGTCTTTTTAATTGGAACTGGAGCTTTCAGTTTAGAGAGAATAAAGAAAAACAATTAAAAAAAATGTTCTATATGGTGTTCAGTAGATACCTGTGGTGAGAAATAAATTCACACACTTTTCAACCCCTTGATTGCACTGATCCAGAATAGAGGACATACAAATTCTCTGATATTCTTGTATCAGAAATATCTGATATGAGAAGTTCATCAGGGCAGAAGAAGTGACGTCTGAGTTGCTCCATACTCAGGATGAATGCTTTGATCAGTTGCCCAATAGCGTGATAGTCTCTTTCTTATCAACTAAAAAAAAATCTCTAAGAGTCAATAGTATCTTTGAAAGAATGGGATTTTGACTTGATTGCAAATGCTCTGATGTTTTTTGCCTTGAGATTATGGATGTGCTATTCTGCCTGTTAAGAGAACACTGATCAATTCCTCTCAGAACACCATGGAAGAACAACCCTCTTTCACAGCCACAGTCATGTTCATTTCTGAGTGAACAAAAGGAGGATTTATTTTAGTTCCTCAGGAAAGAGAAAAAGAAAACAAAAAATTAAATAGCTGAATGGTGCCTGTGAATAGGGCAGAAACTTCTCTTATGCAGCCTAATGCCTTGTGTAGATAAGCCTTTATTTGATTCATCTCATTGTCAAAATTTTAGTGACCATGGTTGGATGAGTACAAACGTGAGTGAAATAAAACTTGTCCTTGCCAGTGCCCTCAATGTCTTGGCAAAGTGGCAGAGGACAAGATGCAAATCTGAAGTTGTAGTTAATTCTTTTTCTTCTTCAAGCACTGAACTTTTGCTTACTTACTGGTTTATATATTTGGGTGCATCTCCCCCTCAGCCTCCCATCCTGCTTTATTTCAAACAATAAGATATTATCAAATGAGAAGACTGCAGAGATTTGGGGAGTTTCCATCAAATGAACTCTAGAAAAGCAAATCAGATAAATGTAAAAGATCTAGGTACAGATAAGCATCTCTGATGTCCCTTTCAGCTGTAAGGTTGAATATGGAAGAATAAGTTACTAACTCTTCCTTACTTACCTGATTGTATTATTTTTGTTTGGAGTATGGGCAAAACAACATCTTCTCAGCCATAGATGAAAGCCTGAACTGTTCCAACACAGAAGCATAGACTTTCAGCCTTCCAACATAGAAAACCAGACCTCTTACTGGTATGTTAATCAATCCTTTCTTATTCTGGACAAAGATTGCCTCTGTATTACTCTTCTACTGGGCTGAAGGAAAAGCAAACTGGTATACATTTCAGTTACTTGTCAGCTTGGTAAAAACCTTGGCAATGCCTTTCAGTGAGCATTCATGGATCCAAAAGCTGTCCTCAGCATTCTGTTTGCCCAGCTGCTTATAAACAGAGCATGACGCCATATGGTATGAAATATCCCTTTGGTCAGTTGGGGGCAGCTGTCCTGTCTGTCCTCTCCCAACTCCCCGCACACCCCCAGCCACCCCGCCAGTGGGGCGGTGTGAGGAGCAGAAAAGACCTTGGCTCTGTGTAAGCATATCGAAACAACAAAAACATCTCTCCACTATCAGCGCTGCTTCCAGCACAAATCCAAAACACAGACCCATACCAGCCACTATGAGGAAAATCAACTCTCTCTAAGCTGAAACCAGGACACTGAACCACAATTTCTTTCTTCCAAGATCTAATGCAGAGCATGGGTTCATGTTTCTGAATCCATAATGCCAATTGGATGGAGAAATGGAAGAAGAGAACCTTATCCACATCTTGCATCAATGCATTAGTAATATAGAAGTAGGCACTAGCTGGAGTGAACTTGGCAGATCGCAAATTCAAAAAGAAGGAGTTCTCCTCCATCTCATTTTTCCTTTCCTCAGTCTTGTCTGCACAGTCCTTGCTCAGCTCACCTTGACGTTTAGCTGAGGCTTTTGTAAGTTACTTCATTTTAGTAGCTCAGCACAAATGCTAACAAAACTGTAGACCAACTGTAGCTTATCAATGTTTTGCCAAGCTGATAAGTAGAATTGGCTCAGCAAGGTATCATTTAAGCCATATAACACAAGGGAGCGAACGAAGCAGACAAGAGCAGGGGAATGAACAGTGAAATTGTCACTTTTGCTGGTAGAAAGTTAGTGAGGCATCTCTGCTTCTCAGAGAAATGTACCAGAAGACTTAAAAAAGATGGCACTGCTCCTTATAACCTGGGAGATCATCCAAGTTCCATCAAAGTAATTAAGTTTTCATCCTTATTATAATGGCACCTGGATCAGGTGCTATATAAACAGACCAGTAAACCACTACTAGTAAGTTATTAACATGTAAAGGAACTCTGATCTTTAGCATGGGTGTATACTTTTCAAGGATGGTAAGTAGTTAGGAATGAGATACACTGAATTTATAAAGCACTTTGCATGTATCTAGTATCCTTCACACCAAAGTCTCAAATCATTTAAGAATCATATGTGATTAGACATCTCACTACTAATTATTTGTTCATTCCTTTTCTCTACATTTCCTCTCATTAATTGATTTGATTTTTTTAAGGTACTGAAATTTGGAATAAGTACTTTGAAAATAAATGTATAACTGTTTATATTATAGATAGATTTGTTCTTCAGGTAGTAAACTGGGGTGTTAAAAACCCCCCTTTCCTACAAGTTAAAAGTCTTCTGTCTTGACACTGCCTGAAAGAGTTCTTTTCTTTTACATCACAACTTCAATTTCAGTACTATTTCTTGACTTTCTCAGCTCTTTTAACTCATGATCTTAAGAGCTGATAAACAACAGAAATTCACCATGCAGTATATATGGGAGAAACCATTACTGCACACCACTTTGGTTTTTCCTATTACTTTCTTTATCTCTTTGCCCTGTTAGTTAACACTTGGATCCCATGGTCAGACTATATGTGGCCATAGGAGCCTTCTCAAAAAAGATAGCATTACATCTGCATGATTTAGAGAGCTGATAGGGAGTTTTAGGACGAATACTGCAAACCCAATCTATTCCATGTTCTGCTGCTAACTCGACTTTTCACCTCATGTAAACCTAGCACACTAAATATCATCACCCAGGGTACATGGAAGCCATCTAAGATAACCAACAGTAAAATGTGGAGATCGCAAAGATGTTTAGGACGGAAGTGGTGGGACATCAGTATTTATTCTTAGACATAAAGGATTTTCTGTTATGCTTCTGTCCTGAAAAATTTCCCTAGTGAAATATATTTGGCACTTATCTTGATTGTACTGGAATGTAATTTCTATTCATCAAAATTCTATATATATTGTTTAAGCTGGCAGCTAGTGTAATTCAAAACCATGTAAGCAAATAATTTAAATTGTGATATTTTATGTGCTTAATGTATGACAGTGTTATTACTCAATAATTTGGTATGGTGTTGTAGTAATAGTCACTCTGGAAGCTACTTTAGTGATATTGATATTATGTGTTTTAACATTGTTGCTAATTTCATCCTATAAATAATTGAAGGAGTAACTGCAAATAAAATTCTCCATGTCAATTGATATTGAAACTAGTAACTCAGTCTGTGTCTTAACCAGTTGCCTATTAAATTCTGTTTCCATTTGCTTGTATGTTTGCTTATATGTTCCTTCTGTTCCTTCCCTGTTCCTTCTGTTCTACACATTTCTGTACATATTTGTCTAAATAGTAGGACTAGTGCTTTTGGATGCCTCACCATGTGCATTTAGTATGTGAAGTAAGCTGAAATTTTTAGTACCTAAATCTCTCCGGCATTGCTAAGAATAGTACTGAATGTCTTTGTATAGATTGCATACCTGCCCAAAGAAATCCACATTATACTTGAATTCATGTCATTTAACTTTAATGTGATATGACAATGAAAAATGAGGATGCCTTTGCTCTGCTGGGAACTCTCCTCATCTCTTAACCTCACTGCAGTTTCATGTTGAACAATTTGAAGCAAGCCCAGCCCTGTGGCACAAGTTTTTATTTTCTTTTCAGCTAGAAAAAGAAACAAACCCTTTCCCTTCTGCTAAGATAAACTCCATAACCGATAATAAACTTGATCACAACTTTTTCCTCAGATTACTGAAACTACCCTTAAAAGATAATAAATTGGAGGTGACTTTTCAGTTGGTAATTTCATTACATCAACTTCCTAAAGGTATAATGAAATTGTTCTGAAATGCAACAGTACTGTGAGCTCAGGAAATGTGATGTAATTAGTGTCTGTATTCATAATTGTGTGTCATGCATGCAAGAAAGTTACCAAGTGGGATTTTGAATTGCTGTACTGGAAATTACCGAAGCTTTAGCTTGGAAATCAGCATAACACTTGTGAAAATAGCAACCTAAATGACAGCCTTTACAAAATAAAAAAAAATCCTCACCCAACTTTAAATATATGTTCAGATATATACTGAACATATACACATATATGTCCTGAACACACACATATACACATATATATCCATATATACATAAATATGGGCCTACATCTTCGCATGTATCTCTACATGACTGTGTGTATATGTGGCAACTTGTCTTTAGCCTACTACATTACAAATAAACACATAAGGATGGAAAATTGCTTACATGAATTGAAAAATGCACCTGCAGATTAAGAGCATCCAAGCTGAAAATGTTTGCTTTTGTGGCAATAATAATGCTGCAATAGCTATGTCAATAAATATGTTGTAATTCTATTAAATTTTTATGTAGCTAAGTGGATTTACAGAGCAATATTTAAAATTACCACATGCATATGGTATGCTTACGTTTTGCTGCTATTATATCTGGTGTGGATAAAATGCAATAATTGTGATACTGGAGTAGCATTGCCATGAAATAGTAATCCTAGTTTCACTCCAAATTATTTGACTACAATTATCTTCAGTATAAAGAATACTATCTATGCCGACACGCCTGGTAGTGACTAAATGCTGCAAAATGAATAGCATTATTTACTGAGATAAGAGTACTTAAGTACTTTCACTCGAACTGCATGCTGGCTATAGAAATATAAACAGAGGCTAATGAGCAATGGCAAAATGTGAATTTTCTGGAAGGCTTTTACTGGAAGAAACAAGATCTCTGTGATGTCTCTCCAATCTTTAATGATCTAAAATAACAAAGAGCATATTCACATAATTCACTAATAATCAGTCTGATATTACATGGAAAGGAATATTGAACACAGCTGAAACAGAGATAAAACAAAGAGGTGAGATGTTAGAAACACAGCAGTAAACAGTAATATGAAGTCAGACATAAAAATAATACAAGTCAACATCTATACAGCCAGACTGAAATAAAGTCACTACTGAAGTAGGTTTCATCATGCTAGATACTACTAGAAAGTATTGAGACAGCATGAAATATTGCAGAGGAAGCATTTAGGCACTGGGACATGCTTTCCACAAAGCAGTGAAAGAAAAAGAGAAACAAAAAATATATCATGTTGAAACAGTGCTCATGATGTCACCACAGAAACTGCCAGTGCAGGTAGTTCTGCAAATGCAGAATTAAACAATGAACAATATATGTTCATGCTTTTTTTCAACAACAGCACAGAGCTCCTTCCAACCTACAAAGCTACTTTTCCACTGCAGCTCTGATCTATTTAGATTACAAGGTTTTCAGAGCAGGGACTGTATTTTTGCAAGGTTTCCAAGATATTATCATACCATCACCATAGGTGTTAATAATTATGGTTGTTTGGTTTCTTCCCCATACATTATCACAGTATTACCTAATGATAGCCCTGACTTTACAAAGGCCTATAAAATAAACCCATAGTTGATTTAACATACTTAATATTTTAAAAATGTATATCATATGTGCCTCTAAATATTCATCTTTTGTTGTTTGTCCTTGCCAGGTAGCAAAAACCTTTTTGATTTTGAGTAGATTGGTAAACAGCTTTTACATTGCGACACAATTTCTGAGTATTCAAAACTGTTCCTGTTTGACATTAGGTTTAAATCAAAACCTTTTGAAATTTAAATTATAGTGGATAAAATAAAGACAGAAACTGCAGGATGCTGGAGGACAGCCATCATCAGCACAATTATTTGGGCCATGGGAAAAAGAGTTTCAAGTTTCTTCCCTGCTCCATTTAAAGCTGATGTTTATTCTGCACATATATTTCTTTGCCTGACCACTCTGGAATGGAAATCTTTCTTGCTGGAGATCTTCACAATTTCACAAATAGGAAACTAGCTATGTGTAGAGTGTAGTAAAAAGGGTACCCTGCCAGGCTAAAGCTGAACTAGGCCAGGACTTGACAAGGTTTTTGCTCATGTTTCTCTCCCACACATCCATTTGGGTTTCATTCACTGTTTGACCTTCCCCCAGCTGCTTTCCTGGATGGCTATAGACACACACAAACATGGTGGATAACCCGGGGCATCTAAACTGCCCTTTGATATTTAATTGTAGGCAACTGACATGCTCTCATACCATCTGGAATAGCAGCCTGATCACCGTACTAAAATCTTTTCCAATGTAGCATTGATTTGGCCTGCAATTGTTCCCTGGAACTCTGTCTTAGAAATGTCTAAACTTTTTAACTTAAACTTCTATGAAAACTGGTGAACCATTACCCAAGTATGCATACAAATAATTAATTAGTGTAAAAACACAAACAAAAAAAATTCCTCCCCAGCTGCAGTGGGTAGAGCAAAGCAAATAAATTGATGAATTTTTTTCATAGTTTCCTGCTCTCTTCTCTGTCCCCACTTACTGTGTCATCTGCAATAGGAAAAAATCATCCACTATAATTTAATGAGTGACATTGAAATATATGAGATATTGCAACTGCCTAGCAAACCCTGTCAGGCTTTTCAGCTCTTTTGTTTCCCACTGGTAGGCTAGAATGGCAGAGAGTTGCTCTGAAGAAAGGTATTGACAAAAAAATCATAGGAATATAGTGGATGACACTTCACAAATGTTAAATGTATTTTTACCAACACCCCAAACTTCTCTCTCTTCTATTTCCACACATAAATGATCTCAAATCAAATTGCAGAAAAGTAGAGTAGAGATCACACCACAGACCACAGCAAAAATCATGTCAGCCTGCAGCATTAGACCTATAGGAATGACATATACACTACTAAATGTTTTTGTGTATAACTATGGACACAGTGATATAATTTATGCTGTCTCTAGATTCAAGCTATTTATTTGTGTACATCTCAGGGGGGTCCTCTTGCTAGATGAAATCTTCTTAGCATTTATTCTTTGTAATCCGATATTTGGGGAAATATCTGAGTGATTTATTACTAGCTCCCTAGGAGTGACCCGTAGCAATGCACAATGTCGCGGGAGAGGACGGGATGCAGTGTATGCCAAGCAGCGAGTCTGCAGCGGTCAAATCTGCTGGGGAGAAACAGACTGTGAATGTATGTGTCAATGGGGCAAACATATTCTGAAAAGAGAATGAAACTAAGCATATTCCAAAACAGCATGAAAAACTACCTATAAGCACCAGACTTTCCCCACTAAGTGACCTCCAACAAGTCCTTTTTCTTTTTTACTTCTATAAAACAAGAATTACCTATTTATGAATATAAATAATAATATATTGCAAAAAAAAAGATGTCAATCTGGTTGGAATAAATAGCAGTGTCATCTTGAAAATGCAGGAAGCTATCTTTGTCCTGTTCTGACATGGCTGTGCAGAACTGCACCATACTTCAAAGCACACTTCTGGGAATCATACCTCAAGAGTTTTGATCAACTAGATAAGATAATGCAAGCACTGAGATTTAAAAAAAAGGTATTTAAAAAAGATTTAGAGGACTGGAATTACTTATAGAGGGCTAATCAAGGATAAAATAAAACAAAACCAAAACAAAAAAATTTGGTCATGTGAAGTGCTCCTATAAAAAAAAAATATTCCATGTCCTGTTGGACAGAACAAAAAAATAATGTTCACGTTTAAAAAAAAAAAGAGGGTTAGGTAAGTCCACAGAAAGACTTCCTAAACATGAGGATAGCTAGGTAAGGAGGGAGAAGTGGGAATGAGGAACATGAAAAAAAAAAATTAATTAAAAAAACCAGAACATTTCCCGGAAAGCTGCCTTCTAAACTTGTTATCAATGAGGAATGCAGGCAGTATTACACATACGAGATGGACTGAATTACTGTTCTTGCTCAAGGTCTTATCATCCTTCATACCGATACTGGGTATCATGCTATCACCTTCCACGAATGGGTTTATAGACTGTTCAACCCCAACCTGAGTCTTGGGTTATAGATCCCAAGATAAAAGATGTTACTGTGTCATCAAATCTAGCCTGGGATGTCTATCTGAAAATCCACAAAACTGTCTTACCAAAATGGTTTTGAATCAATTTCTTCAAAACAAGGCATTATTTATTTTTCCACTCATCAGTTCAAAGCATGTTCTTATCAGCGTCTGATTCATCCTAAGTGGACTGCCTTCTTCAAACAGATCACTGACTTTTGATGTCCCTTTTTTCAGTCTTGACCAAACAGCTTGTCTCAAATGCTGGATTATAGAGCAGAACTGGGTAGGCTCCCATTTCATATGAGAGAAAAAGGGAGTTTCTTAGGTTAGGATGAACCCAAAATTTTGTTAAGCTTTCTGGAGGCTGAGTTGGGTGAGTGTGAAAGGAGTGCAGAGTTGCCAGTATCAAAAGTAGCAAACACCCCTGCAGAATAACCTTGATGAAATATTTTCCAAGACAAAATATTTTTTTATTAGTGAATTATCAGCTCTCCTGAGATGTCCTTCACAGCTACACATCTGGTAATGTAGCCTTTGGAGATACTTTTCTTCAGTTTCTAACAGTGCTGTCATGCTCCTTTAGAGTAAATGATACACAAGCAGGTGGACAGCAACAAAAGAGGCAGAGAGAATCAGATATGGTATGCACAAAATAAAATTCAGGTCTTTTCCAAGTTCATGATAGACACTGAAAAAATTAGTTCTATTTTAATAGTTTAAGATTTTTTTTTTGTCATTTCCTTCCTAAATAAAGTAGAAATAAATTTCAGTCTCTGAGACCTGCACACACCATAAAGTATCAATAGCTTATTTTTTGCAATGGAAAAATTTAGTAGTATAGGACACATTTAAGACAGAAAATTATTTTCAGTGCTACCAGTGGAAAAAGGCAGGGACAAAGGAATTTTAAGATCCGAAGCAACCAGGGACAAAGGAATTTTAAGATCCGAAGCAACTAGAAATCAAGTGTCAGAGAGGGGGGTATGATGGAAAGCTTGAGGTGATGATGAGTAGGAGGAAGGGCAAGGCATTACTTAAAATCCAGTCATCAAATCAAGAAGAAGAAAGGCTTGAGAGGTGGGCCTGTGTGAACTGCATGAAATTCAACAAGGCCAAGTGCAAGGTCCTACACATCGGTCAGCGCAGTCCCAAGCACAACTACGATCTAGGTGAAGAATGGGTTGAGAGTAACCCTGGGGAGAAGGACTTGGGGGTGATGATTGATGAAAGGCTCAACATGAACTGGCAGTGTTGGCATCCCAGGAAGCCAACCGTGTCCTGGGCTGCATCAAAACCAGCATGACCAGCAAGTCGAGGGAGGTGATTTTGCCTCTCTACTCCACTCTTCTGAGTCCCTACCTGGAGTACTGTGTTCAGCTCTGGGGTCCCCAGTATAGGAAAGACATGGAGCTGCTGGAGAAAGTCCAAAGGAGAGCCACAAAGTTGATCAGAAGGACGGAGCACCTCTCCTACAAGGACAGGCTGAGGGATTTGGTCTTGTTCAGTCTGGAGAAGAGTCTGGGTCCAGGGAGACCTACTTGCAGCCTTCCAGTACCTAAAGGGGCCTACAGGAAAGCTGGAGATGAACTGTTAGGGTGTGGAGTGACAGGACAAGGGGTAATGGGTTTAAACTAAAAGAGAGGAAGATTTAGATTAGATATTCGGAAGAAATTCTTGACTGTGAGGGTGGTGAGACACTGAAACAGGTTGCCCAGAGGAGCTGTCAATGCCCTAAACCTGGAAGAGTTCAAGGCCAGGTTGGATGAAGCTTTGGGCAACATTGTCTAGTGGAGAGTGTCCCTGCCCATGGCAGGGGGCTTGGAACAAGATCGTCTTGGAGGTTCCCTCCAACCCAAATGTTTCTATAATTCTATGATTCTTTGAAAGTGCTTTTATTTTCTTTTATGGAGTGTAGGATTTCTCTTGAGAGTGTTCTACCTTCCTGAGGACATGTCAGAAGCAGCACACCATCATATGGACAGCAAGTTCATAACATGGTGCCTTCACTCTATATTCTGACAACAACAAATGGAATTCATCAATCTGAGTGTAAGATGCAATTTTATAAGACTGTTAATCATACAGGATTTTTACAAGAGACCATTATATTTGACTCCTTGAATGTTTATTGTCCTTAAATTTCACCTGGATAATTTAAATTAAGCAGAAAAACTTTTTTCTTCTTCTTCCTCCTCTTCCTCTTCTTCTTCTTTTTCACCATATCAGGATGTAATAGGCTTCTAGAAAACCTCCCAGTCTTGATTTAAAACTATCAAGGGATGTGAAAACCTGTCATTAGCATTGATAGATTATCTTCCATAACTGATGAAAATGCACAACTTATTTCCAACATGAATATCTAGTTTCAATTTCCAACTACTGGTTCTTGCTACGATGTCTTCCACTAGATAAAAGAGCTCTTTAGTACTTAATGTATTTTTTTCTGTGAAGATACTTACACACTGTGATCAAATCACCTTACAATCTTCTTTTTGATATGCTCTGTATTTCACTTTAAGGTACTTTCTCCAATGCTTCCATCACTTTTTGCTAATCTTTTTTTTTCATGAACTTTCCCTAACTTTTATCCTTCTTTTAAAATATCTAGAGACCAGAATTATAGGCAATATCCTGATAACACTCCCAGCAATGGTAAAATCAACTATGCGCTCTAATTAACTTTTCTCTTCCGTCTCCAGGAAGATTACTTCTTATTGCTACAGCATTGTTCTGAAAGGCGGTTATCTTGCCACTTTGGCTCTTAGATCTTTTCAATCTCTTCAGGTAAAAAATCTTATTCTGCAGTTGCAGACTCCATTATTAAATTAATAGCTTTCTATCTGGCTGCATTAGAAATACTTCATTTGGATATAACCAGTTTATCAAGCTATCCAGATTACTTTATGGCATCTGCATTCTCATTATTATTTACCACTGTGATAAATTTTATGACTTCTACACATTTTATTGCTGGTGATTAGGTAATTACTTCCTTATTATGTCTCACTGGACACTGTCCTATTCCCTGTGGAACCCCATTTTCTTGTCTAGTGATGATTAACCACTGATGGCTTATTTTTAAGAAGTCAGTTAACCAGTTCTTGATCCATTCAATGTATTATATACTTTATGATACTGCACTGTGCCTGCTACCTAGATTTATTAAACAGTGAAAATTAATGGCCTGGAAATCTTCTTAAAAGTTCTTTCAGCATCAGATTGCTCTAGCCTGCCTTCAACAAAAACTGGTCTCTTTACTAAGGAGACATGAGAAATCATGCTTATGTAATCTCCTTCTGTACTAGAAAGTAATCTATCATTACAACTCCAAAATAACTTGTTTTCAGCCAAGCAAGGTGGACACTCGCAACATAGAAGGCAATTTACATCCAGGCTCTCCTGCTTTTACCTTCATGGGATGAAAACAACTTCTAAGAAAATTTTCTACCTAAATATTCTTTCAACATCTTGAAAATCTGAAATTGTTTCTGCATGCTGATGTAATATTCCTTTTATCTGTTCCAACGGGTTTTTTACCAGTGATTTTCTAAACCAGCTTATAATTCTTATCAGCCTTGCAATTACATCTTCCCTATTTTTGATTGAGGAAGCTGATTTACCATGATCAATATGCCAAAGAGCTCTTCGGTCTCTCAGCAACAAGGATGCATTGAAGACAGGATCCTACCTCATCTTCAAGTTCTTTTGGATTAACTGTACTTTTCAAATAGTAGTATGTAGCCTAAGAAACATCACCTACCAATATAACCTCTCAGAAATTCATTGTCCTTCAACTTTGTAAGTGAAAGGAACACTAAGGAAAAAAAGAGAACTGCACAGAAAATTAAAAATTTGTTCTTAAATCTAAATGTAGAAGTAATAATTTCTAAAATCTTTTATAAATATACTAGCTGCATAGTTCTGTTTTAAAAAACTAGTGACACTTAGTCAACAACATTTGCAAAATATCGTGAAAAATGGTATCTGGGATAATTTTAACTTCCAGAAAAAATGTCAGTGTCCTGTTGATATCAAAAGGAAAAAAAGTCATACACTCCCTTTGACAGTGGTGCTGCAAGATTCACAGAGACTGTCCAACAGCAGGACAGAGCAACATTTGCTAGTGTATTTTGCAGCCTTCAGTGATTTGTATTTCAGTCAGTGTCTGAGCCAGAGGTGATAGTTTTGTCCAATCACGTTTTGAAGTAACGTGGCCTTGCTGTAAATTGGAAATGCTTTAAGATGGGGAACTATAGTTTCTGTAATGTATAGAATCATTAAATTTGTCTTATGTACATGTTCATTCATTATTTTTGAGACCTCCGTTATATTTGTTTGTACTGTCTAGTTTTAAGGTTGTGGATTCTGTTTCTTTTATAGAACCTGTCCTTGTCATATTCCTTCTGTATCTTTTGTAGTGCAATTCTGTTCTTTGTTTTGTTTTGTTTATCTCTTGTTGTAACTTCACCTCCTAGGAAAATGGTTCCATTTCACAAGGGACCAGAATTATTTCAAACGTGGATACATGATCAGTTTGTACAGTGTTGTAATGATACTGTTGATTGAACTTTTACTAGTTTTTCTCCTGCTCCGTCTTGCTTTTAGAGAGTTTTCTTCTGTCATGGTCATAGTAGCTAGAGACTTCTCTTCATTCATATAATGCAGAAACCCTCACTGATTACCATAAATGAGAAGGTTATAGAAGTTTCTTTTTTGCCAGCTAAGATAGCAGGTTCTCCTAGAGGACTGCATTTCTGCCTTAGCTGAGATCCTCTCTCTGAGCTTTTTTCTCATAGGGTAGGTAAAAAAAAGACTTATTAGACTTCATGAGGGTTCTGGGTCATTAGAGACTGTCAGAATATAGTCCCTCTTAACATTTACTGAACCTTAAAATAGATAACTGTGTATAATTATCTACAGGTTGGATAATTTGTCACTGTCATTTTTATGTATGGTGTACTTAACTGTTTTCTTGCTAATCTATTTATTTACTGATTTTCATACTAATGAGTTAGAGAACATTTTCCAATCTTCATTTGCAGTTCCTATTTTCAAATCAATTTAAGTAAACACTGGAAAAGGAAGTGTATTTTATTTATTTTAGGTCTCTCCTCCACCAACAAAAGTGCAGTTTTCATACTAACAAATCCTGCTTTTGTGAACTCCCTGCTCCCCAAAAGGCATATCTTTTAGGCAAATAAAGCAGTAAGATTAAGTTAATAAGAGTAGGATAGTAAATTCACGAGATATCACTCTATTAAAGCAGTAAGGAAACTTCATTGCATTTCTCAGAGTCATTGCAATCACTACCACAAAAAATGATTTCTCCTGTATTTCTTGCACTTGTTACAGTCTTTGTCATCAGGATGATGAATATAATCCCAGTGCTTTATATATTTCTTGAATTACAGTGGTGTGACCTTTCTCCTGACCTTTCCAATTTTCCATCATTTCTGAATAGCTGGAAAATCTTCTTTTTGTTTTGTTTAACTGTTGTAACTTCACCTCCTTGAAATATATTTCTGTACCATAACATATCTCTCCATAAAAAGTGAGTAGAAGTAGCTGTTTTCTACATGGTGTGAACATAATTTAAACATCTGAAAGGCAGAGGCTCATATTTAATTTACCCCTGTTGCCTGACACAAGTCATTATCTTATGTAGACAGAAAGGAAGAGAAAGAAGGAAGGTATTCTAAGCTTCAGAACAAACAGGACATGGAAACAGTGCCAAAGCCACTTGGCGCTAGTATGGAGAAGAAGATAGCTAAGAAAGTCAAGGGTTCCCAGACACTTATGATCGGAGAATAGGGAAAAAGTTGGGCAGGAATACAGAGATAATTGAGGAAAGCATGAATATTTTATTCACATGTACTGCCACACCATGCATCATCATTCTTTTAATGAAAGGCCACAGGTATATTATACCAAACCTTTTTTACCTCAACTATTATGAAAAAAATCCTGAGGTTCCTGGGGAAGTGGCATTTTTAGCTGGAACAGGCATGCATAACAGGCCATTGTTCTACACCGTCTCGTATTTCTGTAAGCATACACAGTACAAAAAATAAGCAAACAATGACATTTCTTTGGGCAGAGGGAAGGTACTACCCTCAGTACTAGAACTGTATTATTTCTGTGGATTCATAGAATTAATTGAACAATGCCATTTCCAAGAGAGAAATAGAGGCAGCTGCAATGAGTTTCTATTATAATGTATCTAGTAGCTACCCTTTGCTTTGGTTGTTAATATTTTCCACCATAAATGATTTCTGGAAACTTCCTTCTGGAAAACAGTAAGACATCTATTAATTCAAAAAGCCTTGATTTTCAGCAAAGTGATTTTCTTTATAGCAACATTTCACCTGAAGTAAAATATATTAACCTTTCCAACTCTCCACTCTTTCTCTTCATAAGCTTCAGGAAAATGTTGCCATGGAATATTTAGAACAGCTCAGTTTACTGTGGGCTCATTTCAGCTCACCCCCAAGCAAGAGATATTGTCCTAAAAGTTCAGAAGCATTCTGAGCACTAAATAGTAGCAGGAGTTGAGAAAAAAGAAATTGGGGTTAGTACCCTGTTGTTCTCCCATTCTTTCCTATCAAGGTGTGGAGAGACTGAAAGCTAATGGAGAGAGAGGGTAGAACTGAAATGTTTCAAAGTAAGGTGAAAAAGTTTAAATTAGTCTTTATTTTCAGCATGCTTTCCACCTGGACTCAGGCTATCCTCTCTGTGTGTTTAACGCCATCATTACAACTATTCTTCCCTCTTGACTGAATAATGAGCTACGGTTTCTTGGTCCCAAAATAACTGCTTATGATTTGTACTTACTAGCTTGGTTCCACTGCGTACAATGTGAGTGCAGTAGCTCTCATGAAAGACTTTTTCCTTTTATGGTTTTTCCTTTTTTTTTATTTTTTTTCCCCTAAAAGATCTCTTAATAAAGAATTTATGTCCTGAAGAGGTCTTATTGTTAACATTATGGAAGAATCAGATAGATTTCCTTTGTGCTGCAGTTTAATTGTGGGAATTTCGTACACAATATGAAGAAAGCTCTCCCATTTATATCTGATAAATATATTAAGAAAATCTGGTCAGCTCTGAATAATAAAGAATCGTCGGACATGAAAGTGTATGCATCTCAGTGCCTCATAATTCATATGTGTTTCCCTTTCACCATGAAGTCTCTTGAAGGTTTTCCTCTGTGTAATAAACCATAACTCATTGTTTATAATCTTATGCTGAAAGAAAATATGCTATTACTTCTGAGACCTTTTAAATGTTAATTGTAGGGTTTGAAAAATCTTTATACAGACATTTTCTCACAAAAAAAATATGTGTTTTTCCTTTTTTTAATATCAGAAAATTTTATGTGACCAGGTATTTACAATATTAACAGCTTCAAATTTGAAACGACATCTCATTTCTTGTTTATAATAACTTGTATTTTTTTTTAAATGGAATTTTACAGTTAAAAAGAAGGTAATATGCTATATTCATCCTTTCTTAAAAAGGACTTGAAAGAAAAAACGAAGTTTTATTAAGCGTGCAAAAAATGGTATTACCCTCAGTGCAAACTCTGGAACATAGAGGGCACTGTTACATTAATGAAAATAACATTTTACAAGCTGAACCATCTAGAATTGCTTTTAATGTTACCAACTAAAGCACTAGTATGCTATAGGAAAGTAATAGTTATGATGTAGCTGTTCCTGTCTGCAAACAGGCATTTCACACAAAATGTAAATGGAATCACATATGCAGCATATTTATCCAGAATGAGTAAGAAATAAAAAACTCTATGTAGAGATTACTTTTATTTATTATTATTATTATTACTTCTTTGAGTGATGTTTGCCCTTTATACTAGTAGATTCTATGGCTTTAAAACAACTTCATACGATTCTCACTTGCAGAGACAGATTCTTAATCCTCCTAACACATTTTGGAAAGAATATTTAGCACATAACTGGTAGATTGCAAAGTACCTTATACACTAAGGAGAACCATAATGACTGTTTTACGGATAGAGAAACAGTAATTTTGCTTCTGCTCTTCTGCTTCATGAGCAAGAAGTCTACTCATAGCAGTGTCATAGTCCTTCCTCCCTGTAATCTTATCCTTCCTCTGCTGCCCACAAGCGACTACAGTACTGGAATAAGAGGAGCTTTATGCTGACTATTTTGTTGGATGGCCATGCTTTATTCTTGCTCTGGAAGACTGTGCAATTAAGAACTACACTTGTAGGTCAGAAGACATGAAAGCAGGCAACATTTATGAGACTGTGACACAGGCAGAGAATAGAAAGTTTTCTGGTTGGAGGAGTTAAGATCATCTAAGAGACAAGTCTGAAGACCATATTTGAGGCCCTTTGGAGGTGGCTGCAAAACCTCTTTTGGAGTGGCACAGCTTCCTGAGGGGACTCTGGGCTGTGTCTCAGTAGGCATTATACACTACCACTGGCTAGAAAATTGTTTAGAACTACTCTGATACTTCAGGTCCACACTGCTATTATTATTATGTTTCACTGGAAAGGAATCCTCACACAGGCTGAGGTTCATTACTTCAGGAACAAGGATGGTGACACTCACACATCTGCTGAAAGACTGAGAAGAAAGGTAATACCCCTCTTCGACATCGTGTTGTGTCTTGTAGCCCAGTCTTCTTTTGTGTGTGCTTGTTTACTTGAAAGCAATGCAACTGTACAGTAAACAATTTCTGAATATTTTGTTTCACTAATTTATGGAGGGAGCTTGGTGACTTTAGTGACCTCAGTCTGGAAACTCCCATGACAATTGTCATGAATCTTACAGAACACATAAAATATAAAAAACTACATTTTCCTCACAAATCACAATAAATATAGAACTAAAAAAAAAAAAAAAAAAAAAAAAAAAAAAAAAAAAAAAAAAAAAAAAAAGAAAAAAAGACCTGGGATCTATTTTAATTAAAGCTTCCTAAGTACAACCATAAAAGATTCCTAGTAGCAGTGACTCTTTCTTATGCTGGAAAACAGTGACTGAGATTGGACCTTGCTGTTAATTTATTGTTCACAGGTAGCCTGGAGTTAAAGAGAAGTATCCAGCTTCCACCGTTTTTTACTAAGTACTTAAATAAATGGATGTATATGTATAGTAGTTTAGTCAGAAGCGGTTGCTTTTCTTTAAAGCGCAATTGATTAGGAGTGCAGCCATAGGCAAGAAATTAAGAGGGTATAGTATTGACACCAAAATTGCTTAAATACATATCAGCTTGCTAAAGATGCTGCTACATTTGGAAAATTATGCCATCAAAATTCATCAAATATGACCTGAAAAAAAGTATCTGCTGATTCTGTGGTCCAATTCCTATTATTAACTCTTACAATAATTCTTCTACTGAGACCTTTAGTTTCTCCGTATACTGTTATGGACTTGTAGTGCCATAAGCCACAGTGTTATCTTAAAACCAACTACCATTGTTGATCACTGCTATCAAGTTCCAGAGTCCACTCTTGCTGGTTCCAGCTGAGACCATATTTTTCTTCATCTGATTAGCTTCTATATAATCATTTTTGTGCTGCATATGAAGATTATGCACTTCTACAATCATGTGTGAACATGTATATATATTGAAGATATGAGGAAATAAGGTAACTTTTTAACTGAAATTTCAGAAAATTTAATATAATTGACTTCTTTCTGTCATTGTAAAAACAGTGACTATGTTTATCCTGTGAATAGAAACTTTACTGCTGCCTAAAGATAAACTAGGACTAGGCATTAATCAAATTGATCTTGGTTTAGAAAGATATCTAGAAATTAATAAAGAGTGTCATTCATATTTGATACACACATTTTCAATACAATTAAAATTTATTTTAGTCACATAGTCCATGTTGAAAGCTAACTATTACAAACCCGTTACTAATAGTGGATACTTAATCTGAATTTCCATACCCCTACATTTTCTAAGCTAAAACAACAACAACAAAATCCAGGAACACCACTAAAAAACATTCTTGTAAATAGTTGTGATACATAATATCATTCTTGTAATATCAGCTCCTGGAGTCAAGTGACTGATAGAAAATAATTTGGGTGGTTCTGATCAAGGAATTTTCTGGACATTTGTGATAACACAGATAAGTTCAGAGACCTCAAAAATCAAGTCAAAGGAATCTCCAATATTTAAAGTTATTTTATGAGTGGTATCAGATCTTGTAATTTTGGGAGCATGACTGTGATTTTAAAATGCTTAGTGTTAATTTACATTTTTCTAGCTCCATGCAACAAATAAAAACTAACTCCATGCAACAAATAATGGATATATTTGATAAATATATTTATTAAAGTGCTTCTAGTGTTTAATTCATACATGTTTCAATTCATTCCAAAATTGCTAAAAGCTATGCTTTCTTTAAAGCATTTTTTTATTCCACCTATCAAATAATATTCCTATTTTTGTTCTGTGTCTCTAAATGTAATTTCTCCAAATAAAAAGTATTAAATTTCAGTTCAGGAAGTACGTTTGAAAAATTGCTTAACCTGGACTTATGTTTTGTAACTCAGAATCCTACTTAACAATTAGTGAGACCTCTTCTAGAAGCTGTGAGAAAGACTATAAAATACTGATACTTTCTCCGATCCTCGAAGATTGAAATATTGGACCCAAAAATTTGATCCAAGAATTTTTTTCTGTGGCATGTTTTCAAACTCATTGATATATTTGAACTTTACACTACATGATGCTTTTTCCAAACATGACAAATTGCAACCTTAGCCATGTCACCAGTATAAGACTGAATATTTTCAGAGCTTCTGGACAAGACAAGAAAGAATTATTTCTTAAACAATAGTTTAAATCTAATTCTAGTTTTAAAAAAGCCCTGGAAGTAACTGAAGGAACCAGATGTATCTAGTGTAGAGTGAGAGTTAGACTGGGGAGACGTAAAGATACATTCTTCATGTGGTTTGGAAGAATTATACATATGAACTGGCAAACCTTTGAGAAATAAGGCATTTTTATGACATTAATAGAAGTCACAGGTCTTGACATAAACTCAGCATATTTGCAATTTACAGCCTGCAATTTAAAGTTTTGTTTAAAAACCCCCAAACTTACCATTAAACATGCCTATTGATGGAGACAAAGATCCACAGATTTTGTATGAGCTGTATCATAAATGAGTTTCTTTTCCACTTAGCACTGTGTAATCAAATAGACAAGGAAAAAAAGCTAGTTTAAATGCTTATGAGCTAAGTGGTCCTAAATGCTTTTGTTTCTCTGAGTTCGATTCATATGAAGGCGGCAGCCTTTTCTCTTTAAGGTAACCTGTCATAGCTGATATATCTTCTGGGACAGTCCCCTACGACTCATGTGCTCTATTCTGCTCCTGGCAAGCCATAATAATGTCACATTCAGAAAACCTCAACTCTAGCACCGCAATTATCACTGTTTTTCTTTTCCACTTCAGTTCACAGCTCTCTTAAACCAACCACTTCTTTATGCTGCAGTCTTTTCTTCCCTTTCCTTTCACATTGACAAGCTCCTTTCCTGTTCGCAGACTTTAACCAGCAAAACAGCAGGTTTTGAGGAATTTTAATCATAAATCACAATGGAGAGAAGCAAGATCTGCAATGTTCAAACTGTGGAAAAAGAAACCTTCTTATGCTGCAAAGGACTAGATCTTATAAGTGAGAGTTTATGAATGAGAGACAGGAGATACTCAAATATGATCATGTTGGATCTTCTATGCCCCCGAGTTGGTATATAGTGACTTGCTTGGGACAAATTTTTTGTGGAAAACAGAAAAGTCCCAAAGGAAATGAAAGGATTATGACAAACTGTATGCAGTCACAGTTAACTAACTCAATATATTAGAACAATATATTTCAGGATACATTTTTATGGAACGAGGGCTGCTTCTTTCTGTCTAGAACTGCAGACTGTTGAGGTGCTTAAGAATGCAATGTCTTTTTCCTCCCACAAACTCTGCCAGCTCCATACTTCTGACATCCTCAGTCTCTTTGACAAGCAATAGGTATAATAAGGAAATTTTTCAATTCACGTTTTCTGAAAATTGAATATGAAAAAGACATCAAGAAAATATCCCAACTTTTACTACATTATTCATTTTAAGACATAGTGAGATTGGAAAGTGATTTCATACCTTTCAGTTCACAGAACTACCCATATAATTTCTTGAAGACTGAAATACTACTCGCTTTATCTTTTCTTCCCATAATGCAATTCATTTCACAAGCAAAAACGTTACAGATTGTCTATGCATCTAGTTATTTACTTTGAAATGTTTCTGAGCATTAATTAGTGCCTCTGTCAACATATTCATTTGTGCCATTCTGAGAACATGCAAACGATGCACAGGCATTGCATTGCCCTAGCTCCTGGAAGATTTGGATTTGAACAATACAATAAGGTGCTTTTGAAAAGGATTTCAATCACACGGGGTTTTTTCTATATAATTTATAAAGCGGAACTTGTAGATACTTTTTTTTTCTTCCTACAAGTCACTGTACAAACTGTATGAGTGAATATCCACTCTAAAAATCACATAAAACCATTTATTCCCTATATATTTTTCTTGTGACACTTTTAGAGAGATACTTGCAGTAGTAAAACAGCTGTAAGAATGAAAGTGTACAGACATGTTATTTCATAATAAGATGATAAACAGGCATTCATCAGTAGTCAAAAGTGTAGAATGATTACTAAATGAAATCTGACAAATTTCCAAATCCTGCTTTAGAAATGTTCAAAAACAGGAGAACAGTATAAAGCACAGTACTGGAAATGGAGACAGCCCAGAGTTGACTAAAATTTCCATTTCTAAGATATATTTTACTGAATTCTTGAATAGTTTCAACAAAATGTTATATGAAATAAATAAATCACAACTTTTTTACTTTTTTTTTTTTACATTAAAAAAAGAAAGTTGCTTGTTAGGAGATTTGTTTTTCTGACTTTATTGAGCCCAGAATTTTGCTGGCAGTTCTTCTGTATTTTCTTCATCCTCACAGCTTCATGTCGTTATGACTGCTCCCTTTTATGAGAGCTAGCACAGCCTGTGGCACACAGAGCTGCTCCCACACAGCTGCCCTGAAGAGCTGTGCAGTGACAGATGTGTGACAAAACTGTGGCGCCTACTCTGAACACCTGAACGTCATGTCCTGAGAGAAAGATGCCAGGCACATCTTCTAAGCATGTGCAATGTCACACGTGGGAGATAGAGTGAGACTGTATCTGCCATTTTAATGGACAATGTCTTCGCTAAAAAGTGAGTGTCAGGTCAGCTCAAGATAAGCATGAAGGAAGGCAAGAGTATCGTGAAAATTTTATAAGTCTAAATAGAGTTTCCAGTCAGATTAAATATCTCTGTTTGGAGAATGGAGGGAAATATGCACATTTTAAAGTCATTGTTATCCCACCTATTGCTTTTGAAAGAACTAGATTTTCACTTTTTGCATTTTTTTTCTGATTTGGGGAGATTTATTTCTCTTTAGAAATACTCCTCTCTTTTTTTCAATCACCTTTACCCTTTTGTAGATCTTTTGTCCTTTTCTTCTTTTATCATTTTAAGAAAATAAAGATGAAAAAGTAAAAAATAAGAAAAAGGAAGGAGGAGAAATGAGTTTTCCTAATCTTGGCATCCCTTCCCCTATTTTTACAATTAAGTTGTAAAATACATTGATTTAAAAAAAAAAATAAAATAAAATTCCTATTTGGATCAGCTCTGATCATAACTAGTGTTAACTTTCTTCAGATACAAAGATGGTTGTCCAACATTGTTACTACTGTTCTCTATAACTCCAGCTGAAATCACACTACAGTACTTCTGTCAGAACAAAAATGCAAAATGTAAGTTTCTCCATCAGACACCCATGGGTTGTTTTTCTTTTTCATTCCTAGATGAAGGGATTTCCAGCTCTAGAATCACATTTTCATTGCACCATTACTTCCCCTTTCTATCCCTTCTTAAGCAACATCCATTCCCTTCTGAAAACACAACAGCATCTCTCATTCACTCTCATTTGTCTATTTTTCTCTCATCTCCACCTTTCTTTTCACTGGAAAAATGAATTTTCCTGTTGTGTTATCTTACAGTCTTTAGGAGGGATAGAGGATGAGTTCTGTCGTTGCTTTTTTTTTTTTTTTTTTTTTTAAACGCAACAGGTCTCTTCCCACAACAACTCCCTAAGTAACTATGTAGACCCAAAGCGAGTCTGTGCTTCCTGTGCTCATGTGGCATACATGCCAGCATCGGGAACCCTTGGAATGAAATATTAGTGTTCCACATGAATCACAATTGGAATGTTGTGATTCAGGAGGTGCATCATTTTGAGATTTTGGCTTTGGTTATGTTCAACATATTGCTTGTCATCAGAGCTGAGCTGGCTGCCAAATTGCATGAGCTTGTTCTTTCTCTGGACTCTGGATAATTTTAAATTGCAAAATAATGAGGAGTTCATAATAAATCACAAATATATATCTGATCAGAATTTGTAGATTCATGACAAAATGGTAGAAACATTGAGGAATTTCAAAATGAGTGTGATGTTCAGCCATTGACTGATTATTCATATTTACAAGTATTGTGGTTTCTAAACTTTGGCAAGTCAGATTTGGGAATTATTTGATGGAATACTTGATTTGCATATGTTTTGGTCTCAGGGTGGTTTAATAGGACCCTCACATTATGTGAATGTGTATGTGAATCCAAGTGTTCATTAATGAACATGCAAGAGCCTGAAAAAAAAGTTTCTAAAAATTGCAGTTTGAAACACATTATCTGCTTTTTAAATCTCAAAAAGCTTTCGAGCCTACTGAGAGCTTTATTAAAGTTAATATAGGAATTTTTTTGTATTTCATTGAATTTCACTGAATGCTTGCTCCATTGCAAACTTTCTTTCAGACGAAGATACTGCATTTTCCATCTTCAGATAATAAAGTTGCAATTTAAAGTGTTGTGTGATGACATTTTTAATTCCACACAAATTTCAAAAGTCTGATACTTCAATTTTATTTAGAATTTTAGCCCATTCCAAATTTTAATTCCCTATTTGTGTCTTTTATATTGTGTTAGTGCAAACTCTTAAATTATTTGTTTATATGCACATATGTCCCCAAAACCAAAAGGATAAATTAATAGCTTCTTTTATGCTAATTTTATTTTTAGCCTAATGAAGAAGACCAAAATTCTAAAAAGCATGGAGACATCTCAAGTCAACCAGATTTTCACAAATGTGAGGAGACTGAGTGCTTGTCAAGATGTTAGGCCAAGTGACTAATGGGAAAATTAGATCGTAACAGACTTTCTCTAAAATAAACTAATCACCGTCTTCACTTGCAAATACAGATCTGGGACAAGAGCACTAAGTGTTAAAGAGCATATTCATTACTCCTGAGAAAATAGCTCTTCACATACATTTTAGAAGCTGGATATATTTTCAAATCATCACCTTTGTGTTAAATTCATCAGAGGGGAGCAGGAAAAACAATTACCTCAGTTTTAACCATGACAAAGGTAAGCAGCACTGCAGAAGGTTGGTTATAACCACACTGATTGCATGAATGTTGGTGGGAAATGTGCTATGCTGTTTGAGACTGATACAGATAATAAAACCCACTGGTTTTGCTTTCTAAACTTTTAGGACACTTAAGGGGTTTAGAGGGATAGAGAGGATTTACATGTGAAAGGGGAAATCCTAATGATGTCTGTGAGGACTTAACTATCAGCTGCAATAGCTAGACAAATAATTTTAAAATCAGATAGTAAATTAATTTTTACATCCCCTTGGTTTGTGCATTCTCCTAGCCTTCGGGAAATTTTATTCTTAACTACTATGATAGACACTGCAGGTTTATTTGCCAGAATGTTTTGCTCTGAAATCTTGTTACCTCTGCTAATGTTATCCCCACTACTAATATTTATCCATAAGGGCAAATGGAGATATGCTATGTGCTTGGGTTGTTGCAACAGAAGGGCATTATACTGGATATATGTCCTTATTCTCTGCCCCAGTCTTATGCTATCATGCTCAGGGCGGGGGGGAAATAACACCATATATGTTACGTGGTCACAAGAAGCTCAGACTTTTTGTATCTGAGCTCCACATCTTTGGTATTTACCTTCTGCATAATTTTCAGGGCAGACGCAGGTGGAACAGCTACTTGACAGTAGTCAAAACCCCTAGGTTACACAAACTAAGGGGGCTTTAATTCCCACAGCACCATAATGTTGCAGTCTTGTATCTACTTTTTAATGGCTTTAAGGCTGTATATAGAGCCTCTAAGCAAAAGAAACAGGAAAGAAAAGAGATCCAATTCCAAAACCATCTCTGAGTTACAGTTTTCCCCAGCTGCAACATTTTTTTTCCTAAATATTAGCGAACTACTGTAACATTTTGTATTATGTTTTTAGAATACACAATTTACTGAATATTTTACATATTAAATGTATTTGATTTAAAGACTATAAGAGATTAATTGTTTTAATAAAATGTATGTTTCAATCATGTATGGTGACAAGGAATGTTTTGGAAAAGGAAAATAAACGATTTTCGTTATGGGTTTTTAATTTATTTTTCACAACTGAAGGTGAAACAATCGTGGTGGTTATGGATACTGCATTGAAATTACTAAGAAAGGCTTTTTTCTAGAGTATATGGTGGTTTTATATCTGTTTTAATTTCTATGTCTTTCTTGTAACACCATTGGATATAACAAATAAATTTTCTTCTCTTTGCATTAATATAACTTTTGTATCTTGTACATGTCTTCTGTATGCACAGGAACAGTCCATTAAATTTTAATGTTAGATATCAACTTCTGACTGTGATAAGACTATACTGTAGTTGAGCTGTTCACTGTAATCACAATGAGAGAATAACTTAGAAAAACGGTGAAAAAATTAATACTTTTATTTAAGTGCCATTTCATTATAAGTGAGTTCTTTTTAAGCAGCTTACTCGTCCTTTGATGGCTGAAATTCATTGAGGGCACAATTTAGCAATTTAAATCCTATGTGGATTTTCCGTCGTTTCTACAGCATTTTTCTCTCAAACAACACAGACTTGAAATTTTTCTGTCCACTGGCACATTGCAAAGATTAAGAAACCATAGAATTTTCTTAGAATGAGAAGATCTGATTCAAACCTTGGTAACCTTTTCCCAGGTTTGGACAGTTCTCTACAACCAAGTCTTTATTCCAGATAAGGATACACCACTGAGAAGGCGACATTCACTAGCCTTAAATGTGGCATAGAAGTGTGTATTGTGAGCAAAGAAAGGGATATTAGAAGGTGGTGCGAAGTGTAACGCAAACTGTCTTTTCTAAGCAATTTCTGTAGGCAGATCTTTGCATGATAGCTTGATTTGTTCCTTGCTACCAATAGAATATAAATCCTTAGAAATACCCTGAAGTACATTAGGGTTTTTGTTTCATCTTCAGTGAGTTTATTTCATTACAAGCGAGTTCTTTTCAGGCAATTTCCTCCCCATTCATGTCACAGTGTGACTCACAGCTTCTTCATGTTTCTTTTAATATGTTGAATAGGTAACAAAAGAAAACTAATTTCTGTCTTTCCTCATTGAGGGAGGGCACAGGACATAGAATGTTGCAGAAATCAGGTGAAGAGCTTTAATTCCAAGCAGTGAAGCCTAGAACAGCTTATTGTGCTTTTGATAAATGAGATTAATTTAATATCTCCTTTTCAGATGTCCTTCAGATGTTTTCTGATTACTAAAGAGAACAGGCAGACAAAGCAATATATAAAAGGGGTACATAAACTGCAGTGATGAGGATTACAATTAAACTAAAACTTGATTACTGACTCCATATTGTAATCCATTTGGGACACCAAGAAACACCTTGGAGTTTGTGTTACACCTGTTGCTGTTCTTGCCACCATGTCTCCCGATCACCATCACTGATACCCACTTGTCATGAGAGAGCTCAGAATGACACTACCTTCTGATGATGATGCTGGCAGGTATGCAAAGGCTCTTCACTTTTTTCTTTTTCTTCTTTTCTTCCTCATCAGCTGTACAACAGCTATTTTACTTCACAGTGAAGTAAAGATTTTAAGCATCATGAAAATTTATTTTTCTCAAAATGAAAACACATAATTAGTGGTATCTTTAAATAATGGTCATGCTGTGTTTTGGAAAACACTATTATTCAGATATTTACTATAGTTAAAATAATATCCTTCTTAATAGAACAGGATGAGATACTCATATCTTAAGCTTAAAATCTTCGACTTGCTCAAGCTGCACTGCTGCCAAGGTCTATATATGCTGTAAGGCTTCTCCAACTTAAAATCCATGACCTGTAGGAGATGGTGAGTTAATGGTTGTAAAAACAAAACATGACTCCAGACATCTCCCATTGAATCCCTATATCTGTTCTGGGGAAGTCAGTTAGACAACAGGAATCTAGATATAAATAGAAAAAAGAGAAGTCTGTAATGAAGAGTATGTAACACATCTCTATGGTAAAAACACTTCAAAAGGAAGAATACATTCATCCAGGAGGCAGATTTTTTATTATTATTATTTTTTCAACTGCCATTTGATGCTGTTGATTGGAAGCAGGTAAGAGAAACATCTGTTTCTTCTGATTTGGTTTCAAAATTAAGGCACAGCTTTAGCTTACTCTGAGAAATAACTATGAGCTGGGTTTGCCTCAGCAGAGCTCAATTTCTTGCAGCCAGTTCTCAGAGCAACTGGATGGAAGAATGAGAATCTTACAACAGGAATCAGTCCCCGCTCTCCTCCTAACTCCTGACTTCTTGTTAGGTCCTGTTCCTGAGCTGCAATAGGAGTATTCTTTTGTTCTGAAAGCCAACTACTTCATCCTTTCTCCAAAGCATGAATTTTACCTCACTCATTCTTAATATTTTTTAATAACCCCTCTTTAAAAAAAAAAAAAAAAGAGTTAAGAGTGAAAATTTTTATCTATTTCAAGTCAGAATTCTTCATCATACCATCTTGGTCCTCAACAGAAATTGGCAGTGCCATTTTCAGATTTTTGTAGCAAGCTCCTTCATATCATGTTCTACAGATACAATCAATGGAATCACTAAAAGTCACTTTGAAACAAAGTACCCAGTGCACGCAATAATAGTAATATGATACACCAAATTTAATAGGTCTCATTGGTCTATCTTGACAGCCAAGTTGAGAGCTGTCTTCAGGGGTTACTTCCAAGTTACAGCCAGAACTCCAGGGTAGACCACCAAATCACTCACGCTCTGCAGCTTCTATGGGCTAATTAAATGCTCATATTAAGGCAGCAATTTATTATTAGCCTTATGAAAGGATAGTTACTTGATAGTAACACTTGATAGTGTTACTTGAGTTACAGTGACACTAACCAAATTTGGTAACTATTGCAGGAAAAAATGCCTCTTTAATAAAACATGTAATGCTGATACACACAAATTTTTTAGTATCTAACCTTTTCTTTAGCAGTATGCTCATTCTGCCAGTACTTCTGTGAGTCCTAAGGTTGATGGTGCCAGTCTTCCTAGAAGGAGGTGGTATAACTTCAAGGTGAGTTATTCCCCCAAGGCCTTCACCAGAAACATGGCACTGTTGTTATGTTTTTTTCATTCACTCTAGGATCCACTGGGTGCTATTTTTATATTTTCCATATCACATCCATTATTTTTTTTATGTATGGTGTAATTTACATATGTTAGATACTTGTTCCGTGTTCTTTTTGTTTTCCCTAAAACTAGTTTTTACTAGGCTTCAAAAATTACATTCTTCCAATGATCAGAAATTGTTTGCTGAAGGTCTGCCTAAAGCATCATGGCTTGAAGCCTCTGCTTTCATCCTGTGCCCACACTGTTGAGATTTCTGCTATCCTTCTCCATCTGCACAGCATTACATTAATTCTTCAGTCTAGCATTACACATAGTTGAGTCTACAAACGATAAGTAGTGCATATTACTATGTGTCACTTGCAACAATATATCAAAGTGATTGTAACAATAGACATTACACCAATCAAATAAATCTAAGCTAAAGCCAAAACAAGTTAAGTAATAGCTGCTTGCTCATTATATAACTGTTGTTATAAATAAATGAATAAATCACCTAATTAACAGTTGTTTTCTGATGTTCTCATTTTAAAAAGAAGGTAGCTCTTTCCTATGCCTTTAACTTGGCTGAGCTCAAGTAGAACACTTACTTCTAGTTAGGATACTTTTTATAGGTTCATTATCAAGTGCAAGCTATAAAATGAAGTTTGGTAATGTAATGAGAAAAATATCTGAGAAGGAATTACAACACAGGATTTTAACTGAGCTGGAGGTAGAAATAGATAAATTTGAAGATAACTTCTCCTTAAGTTCCATTCAGTAATAAACTACATAAAAGTCTATATAAAATTCCAGATTGAAAGATTCTGTCTGGTTTAATACCACTTTGAATTGTCATTACATCAGACAAGAGCAGTAAATGATTTTTTGTTCTTTTCATTAAAAATAGAAATAAAAACTGTTATTCCTTCCTGTATTTACATTGCTTTTCTTCAAGAGGTACATGTGTCTACATAGGCAACAAAACTGCTCATATATTACATTGAATTAAAAAGCTGTGCAATAACAAACTAAGCAAAGGACTAAAGGAAAAAAGAACAAGCAAACCAAGGACATCACTTACAATAGGTAAATGTACCTAAAAGCAGAGCAAATATGGATGTGATTTTGCCTACCTTTCCAGTAACAAAGTGTCCTTTTAAAGTAGTAGTTGGTGCTTAAAGGAGTCTGAAATGAAACTACATTAGCAGCAGTTCCTAAGCATTTTTCTTCTCTTTGCCTTCCAGTGTTCTATGTGCATTTCCGTCAACATTTCTCTGGGTTTTATTGTTTCCAGGGACTCCCTTCTTATCCACTGACACTTCTAGGGCCATGACGTTCAATTTAGGAATAACTACACTGACACTGATACATTTTTTTTGAGGTTCTGGTAATTTCCAAAAAGCAGTAATCAGCAAAACTTTGCAGATACTAGTGTAGTTCACCTCTCTCAGACAGTGCTTTAGCCATGTCAATAAGAAAATGAAAGGCAACTTTCAGGCAGGACGTTAAACAGAAAAGGCATAGAAAGAAACAAAATACATTGTGTAAGATATTAAAAGAAAGCGCAGTCATTCATCCAGTTTTTCTGTGCTACTGGCCCCATCTGATCCTAGCATTAAGGAGCAACTACTTCTGTCAGAAATGCTAGAAGACTTCTTGGACATATTCATTATGATTTTAGCCCTTCCCTTCCACCTTTAAAGTGATGAATAATTAGTCTGTGCCTCTCTTTTAATCCTACATAGTCTTTGGATGCTGAAGTGGTTGCAGTCACATAGAAAAAGGGGAAAAACCAGGAGAAGCCAGAGATAGCTGCTTTTGCAAATTTATTGCAAGTTGCCTTTTCTCACCTGCTCATATATTACACATATTCATAAGCTATCCAGAAAAGAGGTGAGTAGTGAGGTGACAAAGTTTTCTGGTAGTATTAAATTATTCAGGGTAGTAAAAGCAAAATCTGGCTACGAAAAGTTGCACAAGTTTACAATAGTGAGTGAGCAGTAAAAGATGAAATTCAGTGGTGATACATGTAGAATAATGAGCAGATAGAATAACTTCTATGTATATAAACAATAAGAAACCCTAAATAATTTATTAGCATTCAGGAAAGAGATTCTGGATTCATTGTAGGCAATTCTACAAAAATAACAGATCCATCTTAGAAAGAGCTCAAAACCCCCCCAAATATAGTCTTTAGAATGACTAGGGAAGGAATAAAAGAGAAAATAAAGAACATATTTAGGGCAATGCATAAACCCTTTGCAATTCTGTCTATCCTTCTATTCTCAGGTAGAATGTAGAAAAAGTAGAATATGGTAAAAAGAATAATGAAACTTATGGAGTAGTTTTCATGCAAGAGTCTATGTGGATAGAAATAAGTTAGAGGTCAATAAAATCATAAACGGTTTGGAAGATGTGAATAAACATGTCAAATGAGCTTCCTAGGGAGCAGACCTTGCAAAAAAAAACCCCAAAAAGCAATATTTTTACACAAAATAGCTAAATTGGGAAACTTATTGCTGCAGGATGTTATAGATGACAAAAATAAAAATAGTTTCATAAAACAGACAAATCTATGAAAGAAGACTGTATCCAAAACAACCTGCTTATACAGGCAGTAATGCTCTCTAAATAACTTTATTGCAACTATTGATTTTCACCAGCAGCAGACTGCCTGGTCCTTTTTGAGTAAAATTTTCATTTCCCTTGCTGATGGAAAGTTTAGAACTCTTTGCCTTATATTTGGCATATCATATAAAAATACACAGCTAAGCTTTTGAAGACAGTAGAATATCATTTTCTATGCTGGATAAAGTTGGAAATTAAAACCAAAAACAAGGCCCTTCTTTGATCCATAAGACATTAAGCAAATGCCTATTTGGGGTTCCAGAGAACAAGGGAAAGATGAGTACATATGGTAAAATATGTTGCAGAAATTTTAGAGTAAGCTTTATAACTGAATATATATATATATCTACCATACAAACTTGTTCCAGCATAGGAATGAATGCTTTCTCTGTGATGTTTCACCAGCATTAATTAGAGCTGATAAAATATAGTTTTAAAAAATGTCGATATATAGAAAAGAAAAAAAAATCAGACTTTGTGTACAGATTACTTTTTTTTTTTTTCCTGGAATGTGCAATTAATTGTGCAGGATGGTTAGGAATATTTGAAAATATGTTTTGCTTCAAAATCTTGTATTACTGATCTAACACTGAGAAATATATGTCTAGTTAACACCACTGCACAATGTATTTCTAAACTAATATAGTAACAAAAGAAACTGTATTCTTTTAAAAAGTTACAGTCACCTTAACTTGCAAGGAAAATGATGACTTTTAAATGTAAATTTCAAATGAAGACCTCATTTATAATAGGAATACTGTCCAGCGTTCAAAGCTGGATAAGATCCCTTTGGTTACTGGTTGGAGAAAGAGTCAGAAGAAGAGTCAAGTATCTAAAGATAGCAGTGAAAGTTTTGAAGTAGGAAGCCTAGACTTTGGGTTTTTTTTTTCCGCCAAGTAAAGAATACTGATAGGAGAAAGAGAAAGTGCAGAGAGGAACTCTGAAAGGCTAGGAAGTTTCGCCTTTCAAAATTACCCATAGAGACAGCATTGATCGCAAATGATTACAGCTCATAACAAGATGATGATTTTTTTTGTCTATGACATCACGAACTGTGTTTCAGGTCATTAGAGAAGTATTTTTGTAGCATGAGATGAAATGTTTGCTACATGCCCTGATACGTGCATGAGGGCATGTGAAAATACAAAATCAACTGGAATAATGTTGGAGGAGGGTGCAGTATGCAGTTTTATCCATATTGCCTTTGAGAGCAGTCCTGGAGTGAACTATCCTAGAAAGAGCTCCTTTGTAGAATACTAATAAGGGGAGCAGCAGCTATGTGGATCAAAAACTTGAACAGCTTAAAAGAACAGTCTCAGCACAGAAATGAGGCAGATCAGATACTACAGCCAAGCTGCTGGACTTGGTAATGCTATTTCTAGCAAGAAAGCCTTATGATTTTTGGCCTGTAAATCCCAGACAGCAATCCACCATGAGGTAAAGCCATTAGAATAGTTAAAAAGCACCATCATAGAGACAACTGAACTGATCATTGTTTCTAACCTGACCTACCTTCAATGTGACATTCATATACCCACATTGTTTTTCTAAGCACCCCTTGCCCACCTATTGCATATGTCGAAAAGGAGAATAGCACATAGTGTATCTGTTCTTGAGTGCGGAAATATGGCTGTTCTCAGCTGTTCCAAGAGGGAAGGCATGGTAATTAGCTGAGAAATTTTGCTGCAATATATAAAATAGGAACACATAAACTTTCTGTTCTACATTATTTCTCATAAAAGTCTGGTTTAATGTAAAAGTGGCAAAGATGATTCCATATATTTGAGCTGTGACTCTCAGGCAGCAAATGAAAACTGATATTAAAGAGTTTACCCTAACTTTCTGGCACAAATCCTCAGTGTGAAATTGGCAGGCAAAAAAAGAAACAGTGACTTGTATCTGAATTTTATGTAAATTACAATTTATATATTGAATAAACTCTGCCCTTTCTTGCAAAAATTAAATACTTTAGACTATTGTGCACTACTCACCTATCCTTAGCCTTCAGTTAAGGGAAGTTCCCAGTTATGACATTTCTAGGAAATATAGAATAAATATGCAGCTATTTGGCTGTAAAAGGAGTCATCTTACTTTCAGAAGAGACAGTACTTTTCCTAAATACATATAATAACCCTTGCAAAAAGGTGCTTTCTTAATTCCTCTATGGCATTAACTAATCTTATTTATACTTTATTATATCTATAGAATTCTTTATGGTGTGCATCACCGTGGTGTTTCAGTGCTTCCATCTATCCTATTTTCTGTAAAATAAGTGCTTGCTTTTAGCACATATCAGTTGATAGCACAGCTTCACTGAAAGAGAGATGATGATTTTTAAGAGATGACAGAAAAAGCACAGGTAAAATAAAAGAACTCATTTTACAAAGCTCAGACTATAAGCGATTAGTAGGATGAAGGATTTGTCTAGATATACATTTTTTAATGGTACCTAAAAGAATCAAAGTCTAGCCTGTACTGTGTAGCGTAAAACATGTCCATCATACAACATTAATATCACCATCTGCAGGTCATCATACTTTCTTATACTTTCTACACAGCGGCAGGAATAGGTCATTAAAGAGGCTTGCTTTCTTCTTTCATTTGTTCTTGATTGTGACTGAAATGCCCAATAATCCCATTATCATTTATATGGAAAGGACTGTCTTTTCCTGTAGATTTCCAAGGATTCAAATCCTCATATATCCACAGAATGTGTGTGAGAGAACTTATAAAGGCTGTTTAAAGTATCCTCTTGTGTCTTATCTTCCTCAACTTCATTTCACACAGTTGCCCCTTTTGACACTGAGGGGCTGCTATTCAGACAATTTTCCAAAACGTATGTTTGCATACATGGCCATTATCATAATTTTGTCTTATTCTGCTGTATTGCTCTAAATGAAACAATGGATTAAAGATTTTAAGGTTATCTGCAGAAGCACTGAGAATAGATTTATTCTTGTGTAACTTAAAAGGTGTGGGCACAGCTGCTTTTACTATTATGTCCTGGTTTTGGCTGAGATGGAGTTAATTTTCTTCATAATAGCTAGTATGGGGCTGTGTTTTGGGTTTGTGCTGGAAACAGTGTTGGTAACACGGGGGTGTTTTAGTTCCTGCTGAGCAGTGCTCACACAGAGCCGAGGGCTTTTCTGCTCCTCACACCACCCCACCAGCGAGGAGGCTGGGGGTGCACGAGGAGCTGGGAAGGGGCACAGCTGGGACAGCTGACCCCAACCGACCAAAGGGATATTCCATACCATATGTTGACATGCTCAGCAATAAAAACTGTGGGAAGAGTAAAGAAGGGAGGACATGTTCAGAGTGATGGCATTTGTCTTCCCAGCTCACCGTTATGTGTGACAGAGCCCTGTTGTCCTGGGGATGGCTGAACACCTGCCTGCCGTGGGGAGTGGTGAATGAATTCCTTGTTTTGCTTTGCTTGTGTGCACACGGCTTTTGCTTTACCTGTTAAACTGTATTTATCTCAACCCAGAAATTTTCTCTACTTTCGCTCTTCCGATTCTCTCCCCCATCCCGCTGGAGGAGAAAGTGAGCGAGCAGCTGTGCAGTGTTTAGTTGCCAGCTGGGGTTAAAACATGACATGTTATTAAAAAAAAACAGTGGATGGGAGATCTATCTTTTCACTCAGCTTCATGGAAGGCTCTTTGGATTATAATAATTTAATGACATAAGGCTTGCAATTTACCAAGAAGATCCACAGTTTAGCAGAGAAACTCAAAGAACAACTTTGGTCTGCAGCGCATGCGTTTTTGAAAGAAGCAGAATGTATGGATCAAACTGATCCATTTTATAATTTTACAAGAGCCATAAAATTTCTTACTTGTATGTCAGAATGTCAAAAATGTCAGATTCTCCTATTAAACACACACTTTTATTTACTTTAAAACCCTCATTATTACACAAATAATTTTAGTATTTTTCCTCTTTTTATTATGTTGGACTGCTTGTTAAAGACTCAATGGGAAAATCCTACTTTTGTGTCAGCAGACGTAGCTAAACCCACCATCACATTTGTTACAATATTTCTTCAGACTACCTGCACTCAAGCTTAGTTAATGTGAACCACAAATGAACCAGTAGTTCCACAAAAACATCATACTAGTATTAGTACCAGTGTCAGTATCACTACCACTGCTACTACTACTTTTCCTTTTTTTTTTTTTTTTTGGNNNTTTTTTTTTTTTTTGGGTGCTATGCATGGGCTGCACCTACATAAAATTCTTTATTTCACTCTCAGTAGCTAGAACAGAGTTCTTGCCAGAAATGCCTATGACACAGATACCTACCTAGAAGTTTCATCCAATTTTTCTTTGCTGTAATCCAACTACCAATTTTGTATTACTTGATATGTGGAAAACTGAATCGAACATGGAGTCCCATATTGGCTGCCTTGTGTCCCACATGGATATATCAGTAGTCCATGGAACAAAGTGCCCCAGAATGAGCAGGTGCAGTAGTTGGCTAACCAACATGTGGTGGACCTGGTGAAACTTATTCTGGGCCAGTTCTTACTTGCAGTGATAGTTTTTGAACTCCCCTGACTTTGGTGAATTTCTTCTAGACTACAAGTAAGATTTTTGGCTGTCAGGTGCAACAATAAAATAATATGCCTAGGTTGATTACACATGACAATTACTGAAGGACAATAGCCTCTAAGATTATGCTTCCTTTTATTCCACTAGGAGTTACACTTCTTTCAATGTTCATTGAAAATATTATAATGCCATTTTATTCTTGGTAGTTGAATCACACATAGTGGGTCTTCCCATGTTTCTCAAAAGTTTCAGAAATTTGATCTTCATTGGAACTCTTGTGTAGGTTGAAGAACTGTGTTTTCATATTTTTTCTGTAATTATGAATGTAGATAAATACATAATATTTATATACAAATTTAAAATGTATACTGTATGTAGAATTCTCATGCAGAGTGAAATTAAACTCCAGAAATAACAGGAAAAACTGATTTGTGGACCATATCTTATGACTGAGAAAGTGGCAGAGCTCACTGATAAAATACATAAGTACAACTATGTGGGGTCTTTTCTCCCTTTCTTTTTTTAATAGTCTAAGAAATCAAATGAAGTGAGGTGTTCAGGTACAATCTTTAAAAGTGCTTAACCAGTTTTGCATGAACGTATCAACATGGACAGTATCAGCAGAGCTGAGCTGCTTTGGCCAGTCTGGTGGCAAAGATGCTGAGCGTGGAAACTACATACGCATGTTAGCTGAGACTCAGGACTATTAGAAAACATGCGTAAGATTTCTGACCTGGAACCATATCACAAATTACTTGCCTGGAACACAGACAGAAGAGTTCAACTCTGTCTTTTGAAACATATCATCAGTCTCTCTTGAGTACTTAACCCAAAATGGGGGATCCATTGCCCCTTACATTAAGGATCTAAAACGCAATTTAGCTGTTCTATCTAGGTAATAATAAAGGTAGCTTCTCTGGGGGAGTTTTTTCATTGTAAAACATATATCTGAGATATAAAATTTCTGTCTGTTCTGACTGCTGAGGAAATGTAGTTGAGTTGCTTAATAGTAGCTGCCTAAGATCCAAATGGCTAAAAGCAGGTGGGTTGTACTAATGATAAGCAAATTGTTCAATGTACATGCAGAAGGGGCAGAGACAAATCTATCAGTGCTATGTTTTAGAATTCTTCCTTTTAAGCAGACAATGTGTAAAATGTGTCATGGGTATCATTCGGTAAATCATTAAGCCATGTCAAGCTTGCTTAGTCCTCTTCATGACACAGCCTATAACAATAAAAATGGGGAGCGGGATGGTAATGGTGGTGTTTCTGACTGTCAGCCAGAATTATCCAAATTCAGAGTAATTTCTCCTCAATTCAACAGGTAGACTGAAAGAACTTACCTCTACCACATTCACAGGAAATAATTGTCGTGGTTTTACTCCAGCCGTTGGATGGGCACCACATAAATGCTCGGTCAGCCCCCCTCATTGGAAAAGGGGGAGGGAATCGGAAGAGCGAAAGTGAGAAAACTTGTGGGTTCAGATACAAGAGTTTAATAAGTGAAGCAAAAGCCGCGTGCACAAGCAAAGCAAACCAAGGAATTCATTCTCCACTGTCCAGGGCAGGCAGGGGTTCAGCCATCCCCAGGACAGCAGGGCTCCGTCACGCGTAATGGTGACTTGGGAAGACAAACGCCATCACTCCGAACGCCGCTGACCCCCCTGCTTCTTCTTCCTTCCAATCCCCTTATAAACCGAGCATGACATCGTATGGTATGGAATGTCCCTTTGGTCAGTTTGGGTCAGGTGTCCTGTCTGTCCCTTCCCAACTCCTCGTGCACCCCCCGCCATCCCGCCGGCGGGGCGGTGCGAGAAGCAGCAAAGGCCTTGGCTCTGTGTGAGCATTGCTCAGCAACAGCAAAAACATCTCTGTGCTATCAGCGCTGCTTCCAGCACAAATCCAAAACACAGCCCCATACTGACTTTCTTGAAGAAAATTAACTCTCTCCCAGCTGAAACCAGGACAATAATAAATGGAATTTTATGAAGAATTTTACCATATAAATGCAGAAGAATTCCAGTTTGAATCTTTTGATTTCTGCATACAAATAGACATTTCCCTGGAGATTTCATTGAAGCTGAGAATTTTTATTCTCTTTCTTTACATGAGGCATTTTTTTCTGTCTACTTTTAAGTAGCTGTAAAGTAAACTTTTCATATCCTTAACTGTTTTTCCCCACAATTACTCATCAGGGTCAATATATTTAGGTATTCATACTTCCTTCCCTGTTTTCAAGGTCAAGTACCTTTTAGTGGAAGAAAACTCATAAATTGTATTCCATTTCGGTTAGTTGTCAGATCTTCACAAAGGAGTCAAAGTTATTGAAGTTGGTATTGAAGACTGTGAGCACAACATCAGATCCAAAGAAAGCAGCACAATCTAGTGATGGTATCTAACTTTCATGTTGTACAACTTCGCAAAAATTCTTGGAAATAAATTCATACTAGCAACAATGTGAAGAAAAAATATTACCTTATTTGTTAAAGTAACCATCAATAATCCTTTCATCCTCCAGAATGAAAACCCATCACAGTCTTTTTAAACTGAACTAAGTAAATCTTGATATGTGCATTTTCTTTCCTCTATCTACCTTGTATGAGAAATATATGAATTTGTTCCTTTTATTCTCTCAGCAAAATACAATCTAAATAGAAGTATCATTTCCACAATGTCACCAGTACTCATCACCATTCCATTAGAAGGAAATGTTTTGTTATTATTATACTGTATTTTGAAAAATCAGATGTTCTTTTTTTTATCAATAAAAAGCATAGAAACATCCCCATCTCTTAAAGTAAGCAACTTAATACAGTCTTCATTCTCATGCTTAAGTATTTCATTAGGTCAATGCAAGTGGGCTAAATTCTCTTCACTGAGAGCAAAATTGAGTAGGGATTGGGCCCCAAAGACACGATAAGCATTATGAAAACATGAGATATATTTTTCAGAAGTCAAATCAATACAGCTGAAAACAAACAAACCAACAAAAACACCTAGCAAATGAAGGTAGTCAAAGTGAAATATTTTTTCACAAATTTCTCAGAATATCTTAGGAAGACCTTCCAAACTCTCTCAGCATGCATTCAGTTTTAAAATGGCCAAAAGACAGAATGGAGGTTGCATTACAATTGCTCTGATCATCACCATTATAAACATTTCATTTTTATTTTCCTAGAAGAAGAAGAAAATGAATAGAGCAAAGATTTATGTCATTGAATGTCATAGCTGATTACCTCTAGAAATGAGAAGAATGCAATTTTTATGACTTTATTTAAAGCTGAGCTATTTTTCATAAGCAAATATAGCCAGACCAGACAGCTTTAATTTTTAAGAATGTATGGTACACTCTGGTATAAATTTGTAAAGTATGATATGTTTTTAGAATCAGTGTTTTCCTAAATAAAACATTCAGCACAATTCCAGTATGCATAATATTTCTGTTGTAATTTGCAACAATATTAAGACAATAATTTTTCTTAGTAAGATGCAGGCACTATGAACCATTTGAAAATACCATTCGCTGATAATTTACTTTCCTGGATGACTTATGGTTACCATATGAAGCCAAAATACATTTATTATGATATTTCAATAAATTAGCTTCTTTTTCCAGCCAGTAGAATGAAGTTGAATGGAGAATTAGATGTGCAAAGAATATGTAAAAAACCTAATAGAATTCAAGGGTCATTGCAGTTAAAATGCTATGTACTAGTTGTGTGTCTGACATTCATTCTTATATTTATTTTTGTGTATTTGTGTAATACAAATGGCCAGTATAGACAATTGTTCCAAAGACCTATCAATTCCCTACTAGAAATCTACCTGTATGTGCAGTGCATGTCCAACAAGACAGTGTCAAAAATTGATGTATATGACTGATGAGTTGCTTCCTCTTAGATCCATTTCTGAACACACACATTCTGTGTAAGAGTTGAGCAGAGAAGTATGTGAGAAGGCAAGCCCATACCCAAACGTGTTCATGTGAGACCTAGAAGGACCTAAAAGTATATCCATGTAAATGGTGGCAGTCATGGGAAGAAAGCTTTGCTCTGAAAGCTGTGTACATAGTCCCTTCAGGTTCACAAGCTTAGCCAACATGTGTCCTGAGAGAGTGATGCCCAAGAACAGGGGTAGAAGGTTTTTATTGTTCATTTGGTTATCAAAATATACCTATATTATCATCAAAATATTCACAGTGAAACAACACAGCAGATATATTTTTGGACTAAACATATATAAGTATACCTATTTGGGGGTTTTTTGTTTATTAGAAATTCTGATATAACGAAAAACAACTAATGTTGATTCCCCTGCCACCACAGATGCCTCCATTTTCTAGTTTATCTTTTCCCTGAAACCTCATTAGGAGACTCTTTACTTCCTGTAGTCATTATATTTCCCAGCAGGAAGCAAGGAAATTCCAATATCACCTACCACTGAGCAAAAAAAGAAAGCCAAAGCAGAAAACAGAGGCAATGTTATCACAAGGTTTAATCTGACAAAAATCTACACTGCAAATCTGTAAAACTGTACTGCAAATTAATGACAAAGTCCCTGCAACTTAAAGGTGCAATGGAGCTTTGAGGTACAGCACACTTTAGATTATTTTAATTATTCTAACTAGCTTTTCAGCAGCCTGTGGACTCTGGGTACTTTGCACGTCTTTGCTCTCAGCGGGGAATACGGTAGTTCATATCCCATTGCCAGGCTCCAGTAGCTACTTTGGAGAAAGTAATGTCAAGGTGTGTAATCTTGGAAAGCAGAAGCAGGTTGCACACTGCTGTACCGTAATTTTCTTCTCAGTACACTTGGTTCACCCAGTTTGAAAAGCTCATCCAGCCCTAAAGACAGAATCCTGACTTGGTGAGAGTTTTGAAGCAGATCCATCTGCCTGTTTCTTTTAAAGTGAGTACATCTGTAAAACCTCAAAGAATTTTTAGTCTCTGCAACATGTTTATATTTGACCAAAAACTGAGAAAATGACCTATTGGATGAAAAAAGATGAAAATAAAAGTGCTGATAAACAGACTTTCCCCTCGCCCAAGTACCCTGACAGAATGGCCTCCTTTGAATTTGGATCTCAGCCATCAATTTTTAGCAGTTGGTTAGGTTACAATCAACTTCACAGTCCCAGCTGAAGTCCCTCGGAAACCTTTTTTACGCCACCTTTGAGACCTCCCTGTGTATACAACAAGAGGTCTCAGCCTTTCTTCTCAGCAGTAGGATTCCTGCTTACAATTTTTTTCCCACTCTTTCTGTGCTGTCCTGCTGTAGGAAAGTTTATCTCTTGTGGAATGTTTTTTGCCTCTAAAGAAGAGAACACCTTCTACTCTCTCCCTCAAAACTTTCCAAAAGGCTGGCAGCAACTTCCACTGACTAAGCAGACATCCTAATTTCCTGTTGCCCAGCCCTGCCTTCTTTACGCAGCAATATACAGCAAAACAGTCAGCAAGCAAAGCGGACACCATTCCTTGCAGCCTGCTTTTCCTGACCTCAGCATTAGATTATTACTTCAGAGTACTTTTTTTGCCCACTGCACTGTAGCTAAAATATACTGTTTAAAATTTTTAAATATGTAACTGAAAAAGGTTTTCTTGGGCAAATTGGTGGGTTTACCCCACATCTTCTGTTAATAACCAGGATCCTGAAATAGTGAAGTTTAGATGTTTTTCACAAGAGCTTGCATGACATGAGCATTCAGCTAATCAAAACAGCCACTCCATAGAGAAAGAAAATGTACTTCAATATTAAATTGCATACATTTGAGATGAGATGGCTTGGAGTCCATCATACAAGCCCTCATTTCACCAATTCCAGTAGATAGACATAATTTAAACATTCCTATTTCTCACTCACACACCAGCTATTCATAAAATGTAATCTATTCGGGCAGAAGGATAGGCATTGGGTTAGAATAATGGTTGCTTATTTTTAGACATCATCCTGTATTCTTGCTAGAGCCTGAAAGCTGCAGCTACCTTAATTGGATGTGATTTTTCTTGTTACTGATATTTTGAGCGGGTTGGTAGCTTCAGCATTATCTGTCATGCCATGCTATTGACATGTTATAAGGGGAACAGAACGGATATAGTTGGTAGGGGTTGAGGCAATGGTGAGCAAAAAGATTCAAAATGAGATACTAACACTGGAAAACACAGGTGGCAGGGAAGAATTTAACATCCTGAGAATTTTTATGCCTTGAGAATAGGGTCAGTTGAAAAATGTTCCTCTTGCATAATCTTCTCTTCACTAACTCTTACATTCTCAGATTATAATGAGCACAGGATTCCTATCAACCCAAACCCAACTACTAAGGAATATAAATTCAATTTTACAAGTTTATAAGGTGAAAACACTTAACCCAGAGATGAAATCTCTGGAAAAAAAAACCCAGTCTATTAATTCTATAACTGGAAAGATGCAGTTTTATTGGGTACTAGTAGTTTCTGAAAGTATTTTAAACAGATGTGGAGATACATGTGGAGGATTCTACCAACCAGACTATGTTGCTACGATACTTCAGTGGTATAACTTTTTTGCATGCATATATTCCTAGATGAAATCACAAAGGTTTTGTTCGTTCATTTCTGTGAAAAAGCACTGATATTTCTATTCAGTTCTATACTAATACACTTGATACCTTCCTGTAATATTAATCAATCATAGAAAGAATAGAAATCAATACAGCTCTGAAATATAGCCATGAAAGACCAAAAAATAAGCAAGAAAAGAGGGAGTCTATGCAATGTATATCTAAATGCTTTTGAGGCTTGTGCTAGCATTGCGAAGAGCAACAGTTTTTAACTCTGTGGGCAGCTAAGCCTATGCATTTTGTATGGCATGTTTGATGGTAGGTGATATATTTCATTAACATTACTGTTAAAGTCTTAAGAGTGGATTCTGATTACAGATACTCTGGTGAACATCTGGCACAACTCCACAGAGGATCTTTGGAGTTATTCTAATTTATATTGGTGTCATGGTGTCACATTGATGAAAATTTAGTCCTATAATCCTTCTTTCCAGAAGTTGTTTATGTATGCAACTTTGTGGCTAACAAGAAATTTTATGCTGATAAGTAATTTTTCCCCAATTCTGAAGTTCTCAGCAAATCTTTGACTCTGTAAGGACATGCATAAGGGCTTTGTTTATCTTAGAAAAAAATAACTTTGGAGAAACTCTAAGCATAATGCAGAAATATAAATGATATTGCAGGGCATTTTCTCATATAATTGCATAGTTTAAACAGTTAATTATAATAGACCATAGTCCTGTTGATAGCCTCTTTTTTTTTTTTTAACCAAATGCAATAAAACAAAGCTGCCTTCTGTTGAAACACAGGAAAATCTCAGTGTATTCTCAATAATAAAGTAGGAGTGGGTAAAGAAGGCAAGCATAAAAAGAATATCCAGAGTCTACTTAGAAGCATTGGTTAGCTGTTGGCATTTGATGTTTGGTTGCTTAATTTCTATATTTTTGGTGGAGGTTACATCCCTCTGTGCATTATGGACAGGCTTATATTAGCCACACTTGCAATTAAAGTTGTACGTTATTATTGATAACTCAGGTAGACCCTGCTTGAGGGTAAAATTCTCTGTGATTGAGCAATAAACACCTACAATGGAAGAAGGCTCAGAGGAGATGGGCATAGGAGATGTGCTAAGTCCAAGCAAGAACAACATAAGAAGTGATCAGAAAGGAAAGCTGGACTTAGCTCAACACAGAGGGAACCAGAGGATGACCTTTGTTTAGAGATAAAGGGCTCGCTCTGTTGACCGGAGGGACTAGCTGTTTCAGCTGAGTGGATCTACCAGTTGTGTAAAGGGTTTTCCCAGTGTTAACCAAAAAGCTGTGAATGTCTTCTTAAACTCTCCAGAACTAGCACAGGGGAAGCGTATAGGTGGCTCAGCTCAGCCCAGTGTAAAAACCAACCAACCAATAGAATGAACTTTGAAGACAGCAACAGGCTTGAGCTGGCTTCCAGTGAGCATATAGAGACCATTAACAGGAATCACATTAGTATTGTGATTGAACTACGTATTGTAATTGCTATATTCTGCTAGCTGTAATTGCATTGTGATTTCACTATATTGATGTATGTCTCTGGTAAGACAAAACCCTGTGCACTGTCAAATATGTACAAGTGAACATTAAACCCTGTCATGTGGAATGTCTAAAAAGAACGTGGACAAATAGTATTGGACTCTGCCAATCTGTTGATAGAAACATGAGCATTTTCTGATCATTTTAATGTTCATGTATTCAGATAATTCGACTAGAAAAGTGTCTCAACAGTAGGTTGAGTATATTCTCTAGTCACCTAGTGTCCGCTCAGGACAGTTTCTAAATACTGCATGAACAAGCGATGTTATCTGTTACATGAAAGGTTAATTCAAAACAACTGTTCAGATTGGGCAAGTAAAGCAGAGGATAACAGGATTTTTTTGCTAACATCTACCATGCAATCCTGATCTTTGCAAAACAGATAAGAAGATTTCTCTGAGCTTACTGCTCTGTCAGAATGCAAATATTTTTCCATGGAAGTATAATATTTCTTGACACTTTCAGTGTGTTTTCTTACCCTAATATCTGTATCACTTTTTAAACACTAGCTAATTAATCCTCTTAACACTGAAGTGATTAAGTGCTGACCTCATATGAAGGAAACCGCACTGCTAAATCTTACAGTTTTGCTGCATGTTATACAGTATTTGATGTGTGTAGTTATATATAAAGATATAATTGCTGTAATTTGAATTGCTCATTATGCACAAAAGTCTTTCAGTGATTTTTAAGGCAGCTAATTCAGCGTGGTTTTTTTTCAAATTTTGGTATTAAGTTTTGCATTTTGCTTCCAAAAATGGCCATAAATGGAGGCTTCATGAAGAAGAGTAGAAGAGGTATTTCTGATAGTTTCCCTTTATTTGCCTCTAAGTTTTCTACTATATCCAGCTCACTGTATTCCCTGAGCCTGCTAATTTCTCTCTACTTGCTCCCCTCATTTTCCTTCTTGTCATGCAGTAAGTAGGAGCTGTTTCTCCAGTTTTCATTCCAACATGTACTATCTTTCAGATTTGAAATATCTGAATTTCTTGAATATCTCTGTATGCTTCCAGATTACCTCATACATGTCTACCCCCTTGCTGTCCAGTAAATCATGTTTGTTTTATCCTAACCCGATGGGAGTGTGCTAAGTGGCTTGCAAAAGTGTTCTCTGCCTCATAAAACAGTGATGGCACAATCTCACAGTTCACAGTGTAAGTATTACCTTTCTAATGTTAAAAATAGCATAGAGTAACAAAAAATAACATTAGTTCCACTCAAAATATGATCTGTTTCTGTAAGCTCACAAGAGAGCTGCTCAGGGCTTGTATGGGACACAGGGAAGGAAGCTATCAGTTTTCTTGGTCTCTTTTTCTGTTTTCCTCTTATATGCCACACATTACTGCTAAATAGATGTACTCTCTCCTCTCTGTCCTCTTGGTGAACCAACTCATGGTTGGTTCTAACTAACCTTCTTAATATCCAGCTTTCTGCTCAAGCTCTTGTACGCTTTTCTTGTTGTCTCATAAAATCCTACACAGCAGTCACTTTCTTGTAAAAGTAGTTGCCTGCTTCCCGATGTGGATTAAATAAGCAAAGCTGCTTTTATGCCTGACAGGTCATGTTGATTATCATAAAACAAAAACAAAGCAAAAAAAAGCATTTTTTTCAAATGTCATACTCTTCATGAAATTTGTTAATGAAATGAGCTTTAAAAACTAATCTGTAATAAAACAGTACATATATATAGGATGTCACATGCTCTGTACAAAGGAGATGAAACAAAATGGTGTTTGCAGTTTTTATTTACATACATTAATCTATTTTTCTCTATTCTTTTTCAGTAAGTGCTTGATTTATATTTAAGCAGTTTGTAGCCTGTGAGGTGCAATATTTCTGATCCAATAGTGTGCATAATGTATTATTTGACAGTATGTTTACTATAATCTACGAGGAAAGGCTATTTATTCATACAGTCACTTATAAGAAAGTCTGAAATAAAAGCTCTGAATAAAAGCTCTGAAATAAAACTTCTGAAATAAAAGCTAAGAATAAATAATGTCACTTGTGCACATATCCCCAAAATTAAAAACAACAAGTCCTGTAATTTCCAGAAGGTCAAGGTACATCAGCTGTATTACAATGTAGCATAAAATCACTTGTTTGGAAGATAGATGATCCCTGCAGGTTTCCACTTAAAAGTTAAACTGTTACCTTCTTCTATTTAGTAAGATGCTAAACTGACAGAGAAAAAAGGAGAAATTTATAGAAATGTTCATTCCAGTGATCACAGTTTTGATGGGCTGTGTGGGCTGAAAGACAAACCCCTTTTAGGAAGCCAAATTATTTTCATTGTTATGTTTCCTTTCATCATCCTTCATTAAGAAAATCACTATTTCAAGCCATCGCATTGCTTAATAAGAAAAAAATTAAGAAAAGTTATATGAATCTCAGGAAATATAAAATTCACTTAGCTTTCCTATCTGAAATTATATAAGTATTTTCACATGTAAAATTATAGATATAGTATTAAATTTCTGTAATTTTTAAAGTAAGAAATTATTGCCTAAATTTTGATTATGTCTGCTGTGGGGATTTATGGTGCAGGGTGAGATTTATCTCTTTAAAAGCAGACATAAATTATGAAGCGAACAATACCTGACACAGATGTTTAAATTTGTCCTTAAAGTCAAGAAACAAATATGGATCATTTCTGCAGAAAACTCTTTCCGTGGCACTCTACAACTACCTGTTGGTCTCTTTTCCCAAGTAAGAAGTGATAGTACAAGAGAAAATGGCCTCAAGTTTTGCCAGGAGAGGTTTAGATTGGACATTGGGAAAACTTTCTTCACCTAAAGAGTTGTCAATCACTGGAACAGGCTGCCCAGGGAAGTGGATGAGTCACCATCCCTGCAGGTATTTAAAAAAACTTGTAGATGTGGTGGTTAGGGACATGGGATAGTGGTAGACTTGGCAGTATCATGTTAATAGTTGGCCTCTATGGTCTTAAGGGTCTTTTCCAACCTAAACAATTTATGATTCTATGATTCTAGATGTCCTCAGATTAATAACTTCCTGAAAATAATGTTATTTTCTCCACTGACTATAAAGCAAGCCCTAGATAATTAGGTCAGCTATAAATGTCTACTGCACAGACTTCTAAAATTGAATGAGATGAATCCCCACCCTAATGTACTGAGAAGCCATTAGATACGATAACATCCTACTGCTCTCCAGAACTGGAAAATATTGCAGTCGCTTCTAGAAAGGCATTTGGAACTATAAACCAATACTTGCGAAAGAGCTTCTAATGATCTGGAAAGTATAAATGCTAAAGCAGTTCAGCTTCCTGGTCACCACATATTTCTACTGGTATTGCATATAAGATGGTTTGAGTGTCCTTCAATGTCTTAATTTTTCAAATCAAAACAGGAAAAGACAATTTTAGGAATACAGAACAGATAATCCATTCCTCTTTCTAAAACTCTCTACACATTGGCGTTGAAGGTACCTTTCTGAGAAGAACAGAGGGCTCAGATTGTTCAGACAACTTGTTCAATTACAGAATCACAGAATCACAAGGGTTGGAAGGGACCTCGAAAGATATCTAAGTCCAACCCCCCCCCCCCAAGGCAGGGCCACCTAGAGCACATCACTCAGGAAGACGTCCAGTCGGGTTTTGAATGTCTCCAGAGAAGGAGACTCCACAACCTCTCTGGGCAGCCTGTGCCAGTGCTCTCTCCCTCTCACGCTGAAAAAGTTTTTCCTTATATTAACCCGGAACCTCCTATGCTCCAGCTTGG
>VWZZ01001170.1:113426-171915 GCA_013399095.1 Psophia crepitans | reverse complement strand
GAGTGACATTAGCCTTCCTCCAGTCCTCAGGCACCTCTCCCATCGCTCATGACTTGCTAAAGATGATGGAGAGCGGCCTGGCAATGACCACTGCCAGCTCCCTCAGCACTCGCGGGTGCATCCCATCAGGCCCCATGGACCTGCGGATGTCTAGCTTGGCTAACTGCTCCCTAACCCAGTCCTCGTCAACCCAGGGTAGCTCATCCTTAGCCCCGACTTCCTCTGAGGCTTCAGGGATCTGGGGCTCCTGGGGAGAATCTGCAGCAGTGAAGACAGAGGCAAAGAATGCATTCAGTAGCTCTGCCTTCTCTGCATCCTCAGTCACCAGGGCACCCGCCCCATTCAACAGCGGGCCTACATTGCCTCTAGCATTAGTTTTATCCGCAATGTATTTATAAAAGCCCTTCTTGTTACCCTTGACCTCCCTGGCAAGGTTTAGTTCCAGGGAAGCCTTAGCTTTCCTCGTTGCCTCCCTAATTAATTACGCAAATGAAAAAAAAACCCTGCTAAAATAAATGTAGGCCTTTTCTTACAAGGTATCTGTAAAATTTCTGGTCTGGGTCAAATGGGATTATTGACATGCATTTCTTTATTCAGCTGGCTTCTTTCAGGATTCATATTTTAGTCTGAACCCATAAAAAGCTGGTCTCATTCAATACAATTTCTGTGTGAGAGAGTATCACAGCTCATGGTATTGCTGCTACCAATTGTTGTACACAGCTGTTTCACCAGGGCAAAGTGAGTCTCAGGTCATGTCACTCTTCACTGGGAGATTGTGTGAAGTGCAGGAGGGCTGTGCTCCTCACTCTAGATGACAATGGGGATTTGGGCTGACACAAAGAACCAGTCTCAGCATTTGATCCCAGATTACTGCATTGACCTGGCCATAGCTATAAACAACAGAACACAAGTTTAGCTGGAAGGAACATATCAGCTCAACTGTAAGGAAGTTAAAAAGTAAGCTTTATATTATCTTTGGGCTTGAATCCTCTGCTTTGTGTTAACCCCTGAGATGCTAATAAGGAGTTATACTTCGGTATTTATGTTATTACTGCTTTCTGTTTTATTTACAAAGGACTCTCTTAATTTCCAAAAGGACTATCTTTAATTTCCTTTCATTTCCTTTAACAGATGTTTATTTTTTTCATATTCTTCTTATACTTTTTGGCTCATCCAAACGTATGATTTTCTTCCCCTTCCAGATGCCTGACATACTTGTCTTTCTTCCAGTAAGGTTAGTTTTGTAGCAAATTTGTTTGCTCAGTTGTATGATAGACAGGAGGATTCTTTATGCACAGAAACCTACCTTTTTAAAACCAAACTAGCAAACACTACTGCAACTAAAAATACCTCATCTAGCAAAAGACTGCAACTTTACCATAGGAAAGCATCTCTAATACACAAATTTATTTAATGGAAGAATGTGGGATGCAATTGGATTATGATGGAACTTTGGAGCTGTAGTAGCCCTCATTCGTCATGCTTCCTGTAGTGGTAATGTCAGATTTTATCATGTAATCCAGTCTCAACCTGGTCAGTTCTTGCATAAGATTCCTCCAAAGAAAATGTAAGGTTGTATGGGAACTAGTGCTGTTGATTTATCTAGATATTCTTCACTCTGAGCCATTATCAAATTTACACACTAGCAGAGCTTATGCAATGTGCTAGCGAAAAAAAAAACTTTGTTCAGAAATGATGGACCAGTGTTTATTAAATATTAAAAAAATAAAGTTTTATTGGCAAAATTGTGAGCTGCTAGTAATTTGTGTTTATTTCAATACTGAGAAAATTCTAGTGTGTGGAACAAATAGCAAGAGCACAAGCAATAGAACAATAATTCATTAGTGTAGAACATAGTTTGCTTCAAAGAGATTGTATAATAAACTCAATTCCAAAAGGGTCTAAATTTACAGTACAGTTGTTTTAAATGGGCACATTACTTAATTTTACCAATGCTTTCTTGATACATCAAGGACTAATGGCAAACAAGTCTTTATAGTTTTGTTTTCTTAGAAGACTACAAACTGTTAAATATATTACAGAACCACTCTGTCCACTGATATGATGTATTTCTAAGGAGAGTTGCTTTTCAAAATGTCTTTATGGATTCTTGTCAGTGCTAGAAAAAAACTCTTTTTGGCATCTTGTTTAAGTGTCTTATCCCCTTATGTACTCTATGAAATTTTTGCAATTGCATATTCACTAACAAGTGTATTTTATCAATACCTTGAGTGGGAACACTTTTCAAAGGAAGTAGAATATGCTGTCAGTGATAAGGTTTGATGTTATAAAGTGACTTAGTGCCATTTTCTTCAAGATGAGGACATGAGTCTGCCCTAGTACAAGGGTGAGCTATAGGATTCTTGCTTTGTCAGACATAAAGACAGCAGGGGGAAACCTAACATAAACATGGGTTTCTTCTTATCTAATCTTAGTTATCCAAACTCCTGGAACAACCAGTGAAGAGAGGCCTCTCTGTAGTGCAGTTCATGCTGTTACAGCAAAATCAAATGTAAACAAGACAATTGCTGCTCAGGACAACCATTCCGTAGTCCTACCCCTGTGTTAGTTAGTGCTTATCCAAACAATGTACTAATGAGGATGTGATTTTCAGGAAGCAGAAGTGTAACTGATAAATTGCAAGTTTGCCCAACAAGTCTTGAAGAACCATTTGGACTTGCCGAAACTACCAGAAAACTAGGGGAAATGTAATTCCTGCAGGGGGAATCACGACCACTGACCCCAATTATACCACCTACTCAAAAGATAAAGGCGGAGAAAAGAACTGACCATGTGTTCTAGTTTGCATGCTAAACGGAGAAATCTTAACCAATCATTTAATAGAATAACAATGTATCTGTATTAGAATGTTAATGTTGTATGTGTAAATAACCAATGATTTGGACCATTGGCGTGCTGTCTTGGGACACACACCCATATCTGTGCAAATATGCAATAGAATACCTTTGCTCTGTGTGCGTATTGGAGTATTGCACACCTGGTAAATGAACCCCCGGTTTTGGCAGAACAATGCCAGCCTAAGAAAACTGGTCAAGATGAAAGGAACAGTGAGCTCTCTGGAGGAAGTCTGCCAACCTGCACTTATGTAAGAGGACCAGTAGTCCTAGATGCTTAGTAGTCCCTGGACTGTCGACTCCTAGATATGCAAAGTCTGAAGAAGTGATTCCTTCCTGCCTCTAAAGTGGCAATATATTTTTCTAAGTTCTAAGCCCCTATACCCTGATGGCACCAGCACACACTGTGCACTATTGTCTACCAAAACCTTATACTCTGATGTGCCAGGCCATGGAATCCACACAGTCCAGCATACCTGGTCATCTCTTTCCTCCTCCTGGCCAAAAGCTGGGACCCTCTATTCCTGTTCCTGGTAGAGTATTCATTGTCTGACCCTTGCAGTGCCAGGCCAGAAGTTCCCTCACCAGGATCAAGGGAGGTGATTTCAGTTCTTCTGTGTCTTGGAGATCACTGATTGCCTTCATGTGCCCCTACGGCAACTAAACCTTCATAGGTGGTCCCTTCTTAACAGCTGTCTTCCCTCTCAGTTCACAAACATGGGCTTTCAGCTTAAAGGTGGATTCACCATCCCACTTCCTCATGTCCTCCCCTTAGTCACTCAAGAAGAATCAGAGCGCAACACGGGGCATGTGCCTGGGGGTCCCCTTCACTGTGATCAGGCAGGAGAGGACTGATTTCTTGGGGTGGCTCTGACAGCCAAGTTGCTGGCCCATAGGCTTGAGGAGGTACATGGATTTCCTTCAAACATTTGGAACCAAGAAGACACTTTCTCCATGGTTGGTGTATCCGTATCAGGGCAATACACTGCTTTCAAGCCGTTAGAATATGATATTGGGGCATTTTGAAACACCATCCTCCATATGGCCCATGTGCACAGGACATCTGGATCTTTTGAGACCTTGTAATCATCTAGATCACTGTAGATAACTTCCAGAACCACTAATCTCTCAGGTACTGTATGCCTTCATTTACCATAGTTCCCTTTCCTGGGGAGTTCACAAGATCTTCTTTGTTTAGATATCTTGCCCTCACACTTGAGTGGAGTCACCTGCAGAGACTGTAAATTGCTGCTTCTTTTCCAATTTCTCTCTCAATTTCCACGTTTCTAGCAAGGGATCCCAGCTGTTGGGCTTCCTTACCTTCCAATTGCTGACTTTCACCTCTGTTATCCCAGCATTGGAGCAGCCAGCCAGGAATCTGTTCAGCTGGCTGGCAGCTGTAATCTTTCTGCATGTCTTGAAGTTCTGATGAGATCAGGGACCAGGTAGTTTCTGCTTCCTGTCTGAATTCCCTCACTTCTTCCTCTCATTTCTTTGTTGAAGGACAGACTTCTTGATCAAACCTTTCCTATTCTTCCTCCTCCCTTACTAATTAATTATATGGACCTCTCATCTTCCTTGTCCACTGTTTCTTTTTCACTAGAGGGGCAATTACTGTAGCTGTTGTTGTTTGGGTCCCGATCTCAACCATGGTGTCCTCAGATGCAGCTTGGGTCCCTGTCTCAACCACAGTCCTCTGAGAGTACTGGACTGTGGCTCAATAGGCACAGACCAGACCCTAGTACAGTGCTAGAAGATGTTGGTTTTCATTGAGATAGGCAAGGCACCCTTCTATCAAGTGGTACGTCAGTTTTCCAGGATTGCTTACCTGTTCAGATGCGAAGTCCCAGGTTATGGGAAATGATAACTGTCCTAAGAACCTGCCCGAATACTTCCACACACCCTACCACCCAGAAACTGGATGCTTCAGGGCACATTTCAGTATCACCTCACCCAAAAGTTGTCTTCTCTTACACCAGGATGAGACCAGACTCCAATATTCCAACAGTATTAATCAGTAGTATTAAATAGCTCACATAAGCATGAACAATGACCTCGGAAGCCTGTATAATAAAGCCATGGCCATCAGTCCTGGACAGGGAGAGGGAGATGTTTTTCTTGTCTTCTCCACAAGATAACTCCCCCAGCACAGCAAGACCATCAATGCCAGGGCAAAGAACATGAACATTATTTTTATTAACATGTTCCCAAGCTCAGCAAAATGAGGTAAGCAGTGCAGCCAGACAAACTCTGTGATCCACACAATAGCTTGCCACTTAACTACTATAGCTATAGCATACTTAATAAAAAACTGCCATTGTCTCATGCTCTACATTGGGTGCCAAAAAGGACTGTGGTGGTTTGACCTTGGATGGATCCCAGGTGTCCACCAAGCAGCTCTATCATTCCCATCCTCATCAGGACAGGGAAGGGAGAAAAATAAGATGGAAAAAACCTTATGTGTCAAGATAAAGGCAGTTTAACAAAGCAAAAGTGAAAGGTCACTGGTGAAAGCAAAAGAAAAATAAATTATTTATTCTCTACTTCCCATCAGCAGGAAATGTCCAACCACTTCCTGGGAAACAGGTCTTCAGGACGCCTAGCAGTGGCTCCAGAAGACAAATGTTGTAAATAACAAATGTGCCCACTTTCTCCTCTTTTCTCTTAGCTTTTATTGCTGAGCAGATGTCACATTGTATGGAATATCCCTTTGGTCAGCCTGGGTCAGCTGTCCTGGCTGTGTTCCCTCCCAAAATCTTGCCCATCCACAGCCTATTGGTAAGAGAGGAATGTTGGCAAGACAGCCTTGATGTTGTGCCAGCACTGCTCAACATTAGCCAAAACACTGGAGTGTTATCAACACCTTGATAGCTACCGATGCACAGCCTAGCACTATTGGGTCAACCAGACCCAATCCAAAAATGATCAAAGGGGTGGAACACTTTTCCTATGAAGAAAGGCTGAGAGAGAGCTGGGGAGCAGGAGATATCTCACTGTGGCATTTCAATATATGAACAGGGCTCATAAGAAAGACAGAGACATTCATTTTACAAAGGCCTGTAGTGACAGAAGGAGGAGCAAAGGTTTTAAACTGAAAGAAGGTAGGTTTAGATTTGACAAAAGGAAGGAATTTTTTACAATGAAGGTGGTGAGACACTGGAACAGGTTGCCCAGAGAAGTTGTGGATGCCCCCTTATTGTAGTGTTCAAAATCAGGTTGGATAGGGTTTTGAGCAACCCGATTCTAGTGAAAGATTTCCCTGCCCACAGCAGAGGTGTTTGAACTAGGTGATATTTGAAAGTCCCTTCCAACCCAAACCATCCTAGGATTCTATAATTTTATGATTCTATGATTCTTCACTTTAGTTTAACTCCAATTTGCTTTTGAATTTCCTCTCTTTTTTATATTCTGCTTTTGCACAAACACAGTCTAGGGAAACAACAAAAGAGGAACCTCAAGAGATACTTTTTTCTCTCTTCATTTTTTTCTTTCCTGGCATTGTTTTCACAGAGCCTTTGACTCACTATCCCTTTTTCTGGGTGTGTTCAGTTTTGTCTGTGTCAGTGTTTCCCTGCAGCATAGCAACAATCCAACCTTAGTTTGTAACTGTTTTAACAAAGGTAGATGCATTAGATTACACTCATCTGCTATATACAGAAAAAACTAACCTGTAGCTTTGCTTTTCAAATGCTAAGTCTCCTCTTGATTGATGTCAATACGTCTCTTTAACATATATTCATATATTTTCACACCACCTTTCATATAAACTGCTGGTTTATTTCCTTTCATGTTAAATTGTACTTTGCCTTATATGCAAAAATCTGACCAGCACAGGTTCTGGGCTGCTGTGTTCATGCAGCGAATTCTCCAATTAGATTTTAAGCTCTAAGTCAAACTACTAACATATTGTAGAATCATAGAATCATTAAGGTTGGAAGAGACCTCCGAGATCATCTAGTCCAACCGTCTCCTACCACCTGTATTACCCATTAAACCATATCCCTAAGTACTAGATCCAACCTCTTTGAACACACCCAGGGACAGTGACTCCACCACCTCCCTGGGCAACCCATTCCAATGCCCGACCATCCTTTCTGAGAAGAAATTTCTCCTAATTTCCAACCTGAACCTCCCCTGGTGCAACTTGCAGCCATTCCCCCTTGTTCTGTCACTAGTTATCTGTGAGAAGAGGCCGACCCCCAGCTCACCACAACTTCCTTTCAGGGAGTTGTAGAGGGCAATAAGGTCTCCCCTGAGCCTCCTCTTCTCCAGACTAAACAGTCCCAGTTCCCTCACCCGCTCCTCATAAGACCTGTGCTCCAGCCCCTTCACCAGTTTCGTTGCCCATGCCCTAATGAGACCTAAAATGGTGGTTTCACTAAGTTAACTAGTGATTCACACTTCCATAGTATTTTATTAATTCTTGCCTCCTTTTTTTAAAGCAAAAAGTAACTAAATGAGATAAGGTGTTCTTTATTTAAATTGTTTTTGGAGAGAAAATATTAATGGTTTAGATTTTTTTAAAGCTACTTTCCACATAGCATAGCAGAGAACATGTTCCTTTTGCCCTATACTTTCAATTACAACTAATTTATTTCACAGGATGTTCTCAGAAAACACCCACAGCATTCATCATATTCATCAACATATTTAACATAAGAATATAAGAAATACAAATGTCACATTGCCTCTTGTTTCTTTATTTTGAGGTGACTTTTACAGAAACTTGTCAACACATCTTACACAACGTATCCTGCTGGCATTCCTCCATAAAAGTATTATTAAATATGCATGTTGACATTGAATGTTTATATCTTATTAACTGAATTTCTGCACCATAACTGTTAGTGAACTGAGTGTGAGACAAAGAAGCAAAGACAATCTTAAAAAACCCACCCAAATAAACAAAATAAAGCAACATAAAAATGTGACAACATCAAATTCTCATCGAACCGTGAAATGTTCACCTAAAATGTTATTTTCATGTAGAAATTACATTATAGTTCCAGGAAAAATGAATTAACCTAATTCTTTAAGTCACAGTACATAGGCATTTGGCTCATTTCCCATGCATTGCCTCATTCACTTGATTGCCTACACTTTCCTGTTTTTCAAGATATAAGTTTATAGTATTTATTTTGGATTTTATTTTTTTTTACAAGTTTCTTAGTTAGGCCTACATATTTGCCCTGAAAACTTTTCCCCCCACTTCTCTTATCCTGTTTCTGTATTCTTTGTTGTAATGGGTTCTATACTAGGTTGTAATTTACCTGCCTGTGCTGATGAACTCCTACATTGTCTTGAAAGGAAAACATTACAATCATAAGCTCAAAGATCAATAGATGAGTGCATGTGAGTAAGTGTCACCAGTGATGGTGACTTACAGTGAGCATTAGCGAGTTATTAAGTGCAAACTGTTTCCAGACCACTTATGCATTATTCAATTATCTACATCACCAGGGCTTTCCCTGCTTTTATCTTCATGGCTTTATGACTGTGAGTGTGCAACAAAAAGCCCTACTTTTCTGAATGCAGTGAAATAAATGATTTCAAAATTTTTATTGCCAGATTGAGGCAGTTTATACTCCTGACTCCATAGAAAAATACAGGGGCACCTACTGCCTTAGCCAGCAGCTGAGGACAAAGTGTTTAGATCTTAGGTTTGGTACCTAGAATCTGTAAAAGTCCCACCTCATGCATTTAAATTCTTGGCACGTCTATCCCCATGACTACAACACAGAACATACTGAAACAAAGCTGTGGTTATCACTGAGTGTCCCTGCAAGTGACAGTGTTCTCCTCATAAGATGTTAGCAGCGAAGCTGCACTTACTCTCGCCCAAATCTTCACAGCTCCATACATTAAGCAAAATGTTTTTATCCACAGGAGAGATAATTTTGTATTCTGCATGTGTTCTTGGACATATTCTCCTGATCACATTAATCCTGGGATGCCCTAATTGTTTCAAGATGTCTTCTCTGAATGTAACAAATCTGCAAAAGTCACTGAACTCTAAATTATTTTTTTTCCTTCCAAGTCAATGATGATGCCAAAACAAAACAAACAAATCCCACTCTTTGCTGTACATATAAATCGTGCATTATGTGAAAAAGTGTTTTGTGGTATATGCTAAGTATGGGGGGACAGTTAAAGTCAGTCTTAAATGCTACCTGTATATTGAACATTTATAAACAACCAGGCATTTCAGACAAACAGCTGTATTTTTTCTCTGGTCCTTTGACATGTTTTTCCTTGTTTTCCAGAGAAATTGAAAGGGTTTTGCTCTCACTGCCTTTTCTTGACAGAGATGCCACAAGGTATCTATACATCTCAAAGGCTAACACAAAATCAATCTGTGTGATTATGCAATTTAACTGCATTTGCAGTGCTAATTTATCTTCTAGAATCTGTAAATTACTTTATTATAAAAAATTCAAAGCCTTAGCTGAAAGCCAAATTAGACCTGGTAGCAACACAAAAACATTACCAACAAGGGAAATCTCTAAAAGCACCAGCAGACAACAAAACATCAAGTGATGTGTAGAAAGACATAAAATGTGATATAAATTCATTAAGTGCTGGCTATTGTTGTTTTATTTGAGATCTGAGTAAAAGTATATTGCTGGAAGGGTTTGCCAAGTTGCCCTACAGGGATCCAATTTGCCATTTGCTTTTAACCCATACTATTCAGATACTTTATGCTTCTATTTGTGTTTATCAATAAATTACAGTTTCACAATTAAAGTAGGAGGGGCAGGACAGCATAGGATCTTTGATAAATGAAGACAAAACTGGTGCTCCCATTAGGTAAATTTGATAGCTGAAAGTCAGTCTAGTTATTAAATGACAGGCAGTGGATTCAATGTTAAACATTTATGCATTATGAAAAAACAACCTATGAATTCAAGGTTAAACATTTATGTAAAAGAGCAGCTTGGAAAAATATAGAAACTTAGAAGGAAACTAATGACCTTTAAACATCAGAGGAAAAATTCCTGTCCATTAGGAGGTCAATGTGCTAATGTAGCATAAAACTGCACTGACGTGATTTCTGGTGTCACATCTGATACTGAAGGAAACCCTGTTCTCACTGAAAAAAAAAGTCTTTATCTTACTAAGGGGTAAAGATTTCAAAAACCTCTGTCTTCTGCCATTACAAATACTATGTGAGGGTTTTTTTTTTACACTTCTGGAAGAATTTGACATAAGACGACATTCTTATTAAGTTGAAAGTCTGACAAAGACAAATCTACTTAATATTTGAATATCAAACAGGTAGTAAATGTAATTACTTGCCACAATAAAGACAAACAGAAGGAGTCTAATGCTCCCACACATTCTTTTTACCATGTTCTCTGTCCCAAACATGGTAAACAAGATATCTGCTAATAGAGTTCCAGATTGGAATGTGTCTTCTGCAGACAATACGTTAATCATTATGATGGCAGGTGTAGGATTAATATTTGCTAGTCAGTCTCACACTGCTGGAAGATTTTGACTGAGAATCCAAAATATGTCTGATATATTTCTTACAACATCATATTATTTCTGGGTGAATTCATAGCGACTTTTTTTGGTTTTAATAATCACACATGATGCTTGATAACAGAAATGCTGGGGAAAGAAAAACAACGAAAAAATAATATCCCACAATATGAAGTGTTTCATCTGAAGGAAGAAGAAAATAAGCCAATTATAAACCCACTGCAATCTTAAATATAACTGTCGTGATTTTGCCTTAGGAAACAAATCCACGTCTTTTGTTGTAAGGTATGTTTCACCTTTTAAGACTACTAGTTAGACATTTATGTTGATGGGTGAAAAAATATTTTGTTTAGATTATACTTATGAAAGTCAATATGTCCTTCATGATACCTTTTCACCCTTAGCTATAAATGCACAACTGATATATGACTGATTTGCCTTCATGCCTTCAGAAAGCCTGTACTGCTTAACCAAGTGAGCCTATTTCCAAAAACTAATCGCAGGAACTGACTGCCTGTATAGTCTATGTACCCAAGAGAGACTGAGTTACTGCTGGGGCTATTTTATTGTGGCTTTTCTCTGGCTTATATTCTGTAATTACCAAGCATCTAAATCCTTCCTGAATTTGGGTGAAGTAAATCTAAGAATCAAGATTTTGAAGAAAATTTCCTATCGTGGCCGTTCACATCAGAAACAAAAGATTCATTAATCAACCAGACATCCAAATTTTGGCAACTAAGAGCACAGCTATTCTATGGACCACTCCAGTCACTGATTATAGATACTAAAAGTCTGTCTATCAGTTGGAATGTCCCTCCTGTGTATGCACCAGAATTTGCCCATCTCGTTTGACACTGTTGGTGCTAGTCTACAAAACAAGCTTCACAAATGCACAAGATCATTAATTTTTACTGATATAATGTACAAATATAAACCAAAAGCAGATTCCTTCTGAACATATATATATGAACAATATATATATGAACAATATACCCAAGAAATAAAAAAAATAAAAAAAAAATAATAAAAAAAGAAAAATATACAATGGGAAGCATACTAGAGAAAGTAACTGGAAATGGACCTGTAACCGCAGAATGTGTTCTAATATGTCTGAATAATAATAATGTCATCTTACTCATAGTAAAGAGTAGATTTACCTTTTTTTACAAACCACAAAAAATCCCAGTAGTGCTGCCCTGACTTACAACATATCCTGAAAGAATGAATATTCTCTAATGTTACTGAAAGGATATGATCCTTAAAAGAAGGTGAATGCTTTAAGCACAGAGAGAGGAGAAGAGAAACCTAAAAGGAAAAAAAATAGACAGAAGTATCAACAGAAACAGTAGAGAGGAGTATCAAGCGGTGTATAAAGACAGAGAGGGATATATACCAATATGAGAAGTATAATATTGAGGGAAGAGCAACCGTAGGAAACTAGTTATTATGGAAGCCCAGAAAAAGAAATAAAACTGGAAAAAGAAATACTGTGTTGTCACTGGGGATACACAGAGAGGGTGAGGGAAGAGAAACAAAAATGAAACAAGATTGGGGAAGGAAAGTACATGGTAAAGAACAGTGATGGGAATAATGGAGAATAAGAAGGAAAACAAAGCTTTTAGTTTGGTGGATTCTTTTTTAAAATTCTTTTTCTTTTACTTCCCCAAGAAACTTCACATCCACCTAAAAGGGTGTGATGGAAAATTTATTTAGGAGATTTAGTGGTGAACCATAAATACAAGCCATAGTAGAAGAGCTATAGGCCAGAAACCTTAAATAATCAGGTTAACAAGGGAATTCAGAGTGTCTGCATTTTTAAAACAGACTTTTTTTTCAACAGATCTTGAAGTATAGCTTATATAAATCTTCAATGTCTCTTTTTATGTACTGTCCTGTGTGCTTGGCTCTGGAAGTGTTATATACTCACCTTAGCAGATATAAGTCCCCATGCCATTTCCCTCCCCATTAAAGAAAACGTTCAGCAGGGCAGGAATCTTTTGACAGAAGGACTTCCCTAGGAGTACAGAACTGTTCACACATCCTTTGCTGATCACAGTAGGAAAGTGCAGCCACCAGTAGGAAAAGAAAAGGGAAAAACCCTTGCAAAACCAGGATATTATATGATTTTTTTTCCTTTCCCCAGATGTAGTTCCATGTTATATGCTTCTTGGTTCAGTGTCTTGTCTCGTCAATTCTCCTTTGCTTTTTCTTTCTCTTATCCTTTCTTTCCTCAGAGCAAGGTTTTCTTACTTCACATCCTACTTCTTTATTGTGGGTTATTTTTTGGTTTTGGTTTGGTTGGTTGGTTTTGGGCTGGCATTTTTAGTTGTTTTTTGGTTTTGGTTTGTTTGCTTGTTTTTGTTGACTGCATCAATGATCATCCTTCATAGTGCAAATGTGAAAAAAAGAAAAGAAAAAACATAACGTGGAATGAATTCTATGTAACAATACTCCCAGTTAGATCAGTTATGGAAAGTGAATCTGGAACCAGAGCATAAGTATTTAAGCTAATGGCCCACTGTTAATATTAGTATTGTCATAAATCTCTACCAGGTCCAGACAACAGGAGGCAGCAGGACTCTGCTGTTCCAATGATGTTCTCTGAGATTCTTTTTATTGCTCGCCTTTTACATTGGAGCCTTTAGCTTCTTGAGATAGGTACAATTTATTTTAGCTGCACCAAGATACAAGTCTGTAACAATTACGCTTACATTATTAAAGGAATACAATCAGGGACCATTCTCTAGCTCAGAGAACAAGTATCATGGCACAGCTCATGTCCAGATGGCTGAATCCCTCACCTTTCGAAATAGGATGCCTTCAGACTGCCTTTTGGGATTGACGTGGTCAGTGCTGCCCCCTGAACTGGTCCCAGGAACTCTGTGTGCAAATGCTAGCTGCTCCAGGTGACAAACATGCCAACAAGGAAATAGTAGCAGTGCCTGTGTGGCAGCGTCTGTTCCCATACCCCTGTGCAGATTAATTTACTAGTACAGCCATTACCAATAAAGCTTTTAAGTGCTACTGTAATGTGAACAATAAAATGAAACTGGCAGATTTCCCAGTGTTACGTTAATCTCTTCGAGTGTATTTGAACATACTTCTTTTAAAATCCAAAGAATGCTTAAAAAAAAAAAAGGAAAAACAATAAAGTATATTCATTTTCCCATTCTGGAGAATGATAACCCTAATGGTCTGAAATCTTACATTGCTTTAGTTTGTCTCAGATTAAAAGGATTCAGAAAAGGTCTGCAGAGGAAAACATTGGCTTGGTCACCATCTGTGAGACAGATATAGGTCTCCATAAACAAGTTGCAACAATAAAAATCGGAACTTGGGATAGACTGTACATGAAAAATGCACACTTCAATATTTCTAGCTTTAAGGCTCAAATTGGAGTATATATCTGAGCTGTACAAAATAATCTAAGCATGAAAACATGTCTGTGGAAGGAACTGCAGTGTCTCACAGGCCTGTCTATAGCTTGGGGTTGGTTGCTTCCCCAGTCCAAAATGCATCAGTCAAGCAGACCTTGGCGCATTAGTGGATCTGAGCAATTTCTGAACACCAGTGTTGGACCTCAAGAAAAGTTTTTCATGTGTTGTTCGCATAGACTCCTTACTATTCTGCTTTACCACACTGATACTGCTCTCTTTCCTCCTACTGCAATTCTTGTTTCCTTCTTCTATAAATGCAAAGGGAAAGGAACATCCCGTAGAAGAGTAGGTTTTAGTGATCTCGAAATTTTTACAGAAGACTAAAACACTGTGGTGTGCTATTTTAAAAGAAAATATCCAAAACTATTTGAACACATTCCTTGATACTATTAACAATGGCAGAACAATTTTATCTGTGCAAAACCACAGAATAAACTGGAAACTACACTGTCATAGCTTGTCTTCTCATGAACTCACTCAGGAATTTGCTCTATTTATTGGACTTTTTTATTAAGGTAGTCCAGTGAAAAATCTGTTATAGACCTAAATTTATACATTCATATTAGAAAAGAGGCCAAACAGGCCCTTTAATTCTGACATAGCCCCCTGCTTCTTAAAATTATGAAGATATTAAAATATAGAGTCCAGTTTTAAAGTTCTTTATGTAATATGGATTTTCAGTTAAAGATTAATTTCAAAAGGGGGATGGTGGACCAATAAAATTGTCATTTTCTAGAAGTAAATGTTACAGTCAAAGATAGTTCAGAATGCCCAAAAACTGCGTTTGGGCAGAAAACTAGGAAATATGAGGATTTTCTTTCCTCTAAACACAGATATGAATTTTAGACTCAGACAAGATCATAAGCCTGAATCGAAGTAATGAAATTATCAGTCCACTGATAATTAAATTTGTTTTTCCAATTTAATATCTGTATTCTCTTTGTGTGTAAACCCTTAAAATGGTGTGGGAATGCTTTGTTTTACTTTTAGCTAAAACTGCTAAAATGTCTTTGTTTCAGCTAACTAGCTCAAAAATAACAAAACAATCGAAGATAGACCTGTTCAGACTGAAGAATATTGTTTCTTAATATGGAAGTTCTTTAAGTAGTTTTTCTTTGTCATCATCTGAGTGACAGGTGATTATTAAGGAGGAAAATATCACTATTCCACTCAGATTAAAAAAAAAAAATTACATGTTTTTAAAATCAAAGATAATCCATTCTTACTCTATGGTATTGGATTTATTTTTTTTTTAATTATTTTTTGGTACAGATTTTACTTTGTAACTTACAGCCTCTACTGCTGTAAACTTACCAGGTCACTTAGAAATTCAGTTGTCCTCCTGAGTTTACTCTTTTTCATCCTGAAAGATATCTGTAAATTTCTACCGAATAAACACCTGCAATATTCTTGAGTAATAGCTCAGCATGTGGAAATGGTCAGGAAATAGGGAGGGTTATTTTGTTTATTTTCAGCTATGTGTCCAAAAATATCCCAGGACATGAAGACAATTTAAATGTGGTCTGGGCTAAGACCCAGTTAAGACTCTCTCTCTGAAGACTATAGCACCAAAGCCAAGAGACAGAAATCACTCAGACACCACCTAGAACTGCTGTGTCTGACATATTTTCATGAAGAAGAGCATTCTGAAACTTAAAATAGGGATATAAATCATATTAGAAAACCAGGAATAGCATTATGAAAGATTGATTCTGTCCCAGCTAGCTGAGACACTCCTTACTGTTTCATTCTCAAAACACATATTTATGGCTTGTGTTGCTTCAGCTGATCCTGCTGCCTGTAGTTCAGGAATGAGAGAAAACTGGGACTTTCACTTAAGGGTGGGGGACTGCCTGCCTGCTACCCACTTCAGATTGTGTCAACCTGATTCAGGGGAGGGTTTCCTCTCGTAACGGTGTTTCCTCCTTCTGCCGCTTTCTAACACAGCCCTCTGAGGATGTCACTTTAAGCTGGAAAAGAGAGTAACACTGCATGGAAATGTGGGCTGTGCTATGAGGTAGAGAGTGTTTCACAGCAGCTAGGGTTGGGGGTTTGGTGTTGGGGTTTTTTGTGGTTTTTTTTTTTTTTTTCCTAAATATCACTGTGTTGTAGCTTTATGGAGTATTGCTTCAGACTATTAAATTTCTTGTATTGGAGTCAGAATTGGAAATGGACTCTGTATCTCCTCATTTGGATTTAGAAAAGGATACATCTGAAGGAGCAATAAAAATCTGGTGTGGCCAATATGCAGAGCCTGAGACATTCTAAAGCTTTTACTGTTTGCCTTGATTAAGGTTAATGTCCTATACTTTGTAGGCTGGTTAAAGTCTTCAGTAGAAATTACTCAAAAATGGTAAATAAAGAATATTCAGAATAACTGAAATTACTTTAGAGAATTATTGGGATAGACGATCTTTGATTCTAAAAAAATCAAGGCCATAAATTGAGGCCATAAAACTAAAATTTGAATGCTAAGATTTTTTAGATTCCCACTAAAGTTAAAAATCTATGTCATGGGGAGGACAAATGGATAATCCTGAAAAATTACCTAGAAATCTCACCAAAAAAAAAATTACATCCAGTATTTGGATGGGCTCTTCCCAAGTCATACCCACCAATTACAGGTATACAATTTGTTGTTCTGATTGTTGTTATATTTACCATATTTATAAAACTAAAATATGAATTTTAATTTAAAACCTATCATGAAGCTTATTGGTTTCATCTGAAAAAGCCTGAGCTCAAATCCAGGATGAATTTTTTTGGGTTTATGTAATAATAAACCTTATAGTTGTTGAGTTTTACAATCAAAACAAATGTACATTTGTGTGCCTATTCCTCCATTTTTTGTCTGCTGAAATAACAGATTAAGTGACCAAACATAGAAATTTTTACCCTGGAACTGCTCTCAACTGATTTTATTTAAATCCAGAATATAGTCCGAGAGTAAAGCTAAATCAAGTTCTCTTGTGTGTACTTCTCAGGAAAAGCACATGTACAGGGAGCTTTTATCACAGCTTAGCTGACATTTGGTTTAGCCATTGCATGTCTAAACCATGATTTATTGTTACTGGTGGGATTAAAATTTTAGCCTGGTCAGGGAAATGCATTTAACTGCACTGTGTTAATTATGGTTGTTGCTGGGACTGTAAGACTTATGCACCATTTCTTTGTCATAAATAGTGATTTTAGTATTAGAAAATAATGCAACAGGTTTTCTTTCAAAGATATTTGTAATTATTGCAAAACCTCATGGATGCGGTTTTACAGTGGGAGGGGAAAAATATACTCCACATATTTCCAGACAGTAAAGCAAACATTCAGCTATGCCAGGGAGGGAAGATCATGCTTTATGTGTATTTCTGTGTTTACTCAGGCTCATTTGGTCTGTTCTATATCAATTCTGTGGTGGATTTCTGGTGTAAAATGATTTGTAGATGCTTACACTGTATTTGTGCAAATACTGCTATCCCAATCTGATCCTTGGAGATAATGTTGAAATGATACAATAGCTCTTATCAAATATCACTAGGAGAGAGCAAACTTCAAGATCCCAAGACAGAACTGATCATAAATATTTTATAAGATAGATGTCTAATGGATGGATCAGATATGCTGTGAACAAGAGGCCTTTATTTTTCTCCTCTTCTTTTTTTTTTTTTCTCTTTTTATCTTTTTCTCTACAGCACAACATAGATAATGAAGAATCAACATGAGACCATTTGGTTTTGAAAATTTCCCTCACCAGCCAGATTATACATAAATCATGATTTTCTAGGATAAGTCTGTGCTTGTTGTCTTAACTATTTAAACATACTGACAAAGTTGTATGTTTATGCTTTTCAAAAGAACACTTGTATCTTATCTCTTTATGAAGCATCTATTTTATTTCTGGGGTTTTAAGTACAATAAGGGGAAACAAAACAAAGAAAGGACTACTTGAAGCTGTCAAGATTCTTCTCTTTCTTTTCCTCTGCAAAAAAAAAGTACTTTTGGTGTTGCTAAGCAAAATTAAGGTTTCCTAAAGGAAGGAAATATAGCATGAGAAACTGTACCTTGCTTGCACAGGTTGTAGAGTTCCTCAGTTCATTAGAGAGTGTTTTAGAGTTCAGATATTACACATTAACTCCTACTTCTCAGTTTTCTCATTTATAGTATAAAAGTATGTGGACATAACAAGCCTATTAAACTGTAAGTAGAGTACTATTAATTTTTCTTGATAACTAAGAAAGATATTTCACCAGTTTTAGCATTTCTGTATCCAGTTTTAGATTTAAGTGACACAAATATGAGATCTACTGCAATTACGCCAAATAATAGCAACTATTTATAGTAGCATTCATTCTGTGTGAGGAGTGGGGAAGAGGTTGCTGGTATTGGCATATGATTTAACAGATGCTTTGGATATTGTTGTTTGTCCAGCATATGGTACTGTAGCAGATAAACATAATAATCACTAGGAACCACTAAAGTGATTTCACTTAAATTGTTGCAATTCTGCATTGAAAAAAATGTAGTAGTCTGCCCTGCAGACTGGACTGTGGTTTGTGCAGATACTGGGTTTCCATCTGAAACAAATTTCCACACTAACTGCTTGTCAGTAGGCAAATGTCAGGTAGATGACTTTAAAGAAAACATTATTATTTGAGAAAATCGGGTAAAATTTTTGGCTCTACTCCCCTTTTCTGACTTAACACCTTGAGAATTCCTGGTTTTCTGAGGACATTTCTGTGACATTTTGAGGTTTTCTTACATTTTTTTTCTACCATTCTCAAACAGAAGTCTCAGAAATACAACTCTAAATAAAAGAATACAGTTCACTTCAGAGCAACTTTGCTTTTCCTTTTTGACATGCAAATAACGTTACCTCTCCTAGAGCAAAGATAATCAACATAGGAAAAGATGAAACATTCTATGCTCAATGAAGCATGTGACTGGGCCATAAATGTTATTTCATATTATACAGTATGGGATACATTCTTAGAATTATGAAGTGGAATAAAAAAGTTTGTCTTACCAAAGAGAATGCATTTAAAAAAATATATATATTTGTAAACATATTGGTTAATAAAATACAACTCTGGAACTTATTTTTTGTTAGCTGTCTCACTTTGCATACTTTGTTGAACAGAAGGTGCTATTTTCAGTCTTCTAGAATCAGCTTCTGAGAGAGAAGCCGGCATTGAAATTCGTCAGCAGCATTTTTTGTTAAACTTCATTAAAGTGGATGAAATGGAATCAATTTCAGAAGAGTGATGGGGCAGTAATGAAGAAAGGCCCAGTGCTATTGAGAGCAGCACACATCTGATGTTTTTATTCTGATACCTGTTCCAGGGGAACATCCTTACTCCTTAGTTGCTGTTCTCTGTGTAATTATCACCTTCACTGCTAAGGACAGACTGCACATCATTTAATCACTCCATCGGTAAAGTCCTTGCCTGTGACATCCAAAAGTAGGCGGGAAGGTAGTAGCGAAAGAGAAAAGGACACTAGAGGATTTTTTAATATTGTAAAACAGAGAATCAAAGCTTTTGTATTTGCTCTAAGATAACGTATGATAAACAAACATAATAGAGAAGGCAGCTAGTGTCACTCAACCTTTTTCATGTAAGGCTTTTTAAAATCCAGATTGCATTCAACATTGGTGCTTTTCAGTTCCTCAGATAAGATTACAAAACTTTAATTCTATTAAGCTATTAGATAATGTAGTCTGTTCATCAGTTGTTTATGGTCAGCAAGAGACAGTACTATACTGTGGCTAATGACCTGAATCAGGTGATAAAAAAATGAGCTGACTCTGTGTTCATGCTTCTGATCTTGGTTAGTCATAATTCCCCTTTCAGTCTTTTCTTTGTCTGCTTAATTATATTCTCTTTGGAATAGGGAAATTCTATAATACTGTTTCCTAAGGTGTCTTGAACTTGAAGCCTTTCAGAAAATCAGTTCTGTTCTATATGAGTGTACATATTTTTGCGAAAGTATTGCCAAGCTGAATTGTTAAACTGCAGTATGCAGCACTGTATTTCTCTAACACGATCCAGCAGTTGGGAACAGAAATATCAATACCAGTCATGGATGTTGTAATAAGGCATGTTATATGGTTATTCTCTCAGGCTCATAAATACCTCCTGAAACATTTCCTACAAAAATATTATTCAAACAATTCCTTGTGATAGCGTTCATGAAAATTGCAGCAATATCCTTCAGAATGGGATCATCAAAATTCCTGATCCTAAAAGTAGCATGCTATGATTTTAGTAGAGCTGAGTGCCATATCTATCCGTAGAGTCCTAGTCTTGTCTTGCACTCTCTGGAGTAATATCCACACAGAGGTTCTGTGGATTAATTCTATCATCATGGATGCCACCAAGGTCAGCAGATGCTTACTGCCTACCTTCTTGCAGCAAACCTCACTGCTATGAGTCAACAACCCTGTCTCCAGAGACCTCCCTCCCTTGAATTTGAGCCACTGTTATAAAGAATTCTCCGTATACTGCATCACTAAAGTGCAACTGTTTAGTCAATTCAGGCCAAATTTATCCACAGAAAGCATTTCTGCTTTCAGCAATGCCTTCACAGACAGTAAGGTAAAAGGCCGTCATGTAAATTGCCTCAGAGAATAACAAAGTTCAGAATAAATTCAATGGAAATGGTGTAGCTTCTCCAAAATCATATTGTATAAGGATAAGTAAATTAAAATCCAGAAGAACAGTACTTTCTATGATTTTTTTTTCTGAAAAACTGATACCATTTAGTGAAATTCAGTATTAGTAGTCTTTCACCTTAAACTAAAATTGATAACAAGACTTCCACTAGAAACATTTTCAGCAGTAGAACTTCACTATTCTTTCCCAATTCCCTTCTAAAATCAACATATTTTGTAATCTACTTGGCTTTCTGTTTGTTTGTTTTTTAAAATCGAGATTTAAGTTAAATTCTTCTTGAAAAACTTAGTTATTACGTGATCATCACTGTTAATATAAAAAAAAGGCAGTATGTTGTGTTCCTATTCTCATTCTCATAAAATTAAGAAAAAGAAACTTTACCTTTATCCTATTCAATTCCGTTTCACAAATTCTGTAAATTTGTAGAAACAAGCAAACCCAGCAAACACAAAATATTTCACAGGGAGAATCCCAAACCACAAGCAGAAAACCAGACCTATTGTCCTGGCTTGGTTTGGAGTATAATAGGTTTCCAAAAGCTCATGGAAGTGTGTATTTATTGTGGGTAAAATGAGTTTGCAGTCCTCTTTTTTTTTTTTCCCCTCATAATATACTGCATATTGAGAACAAGCTTTTCAAAAGTAACAGTTAGGATCATTTTCAGAAACAACTGAGCATCTGCTCTCTGAAATTAGATCTTTTAATGGTGCAAAATTGATCCAACAAACTTCATAAAAGCTTTTCCAGGGGCCAGAATTTTACCCTTCATATGTGGTGATATTGAGAACCAATTTACTTTGACTTGGAACTGGTATTCAACTTGTGTAAAGGAGTTATTGAAAAAATTATTTCCAGAGCCTCAGAAGCATTAAACACACACATTCTGAAAAGTAGAAAGAATAATAATACAATTCGTTTATTAGTGCAATGAAAAAGAGGGGAGAAGGGAATAAACAAATGATACTCCTTTCCCTGAGAATCTGTTCACTCAAAAAAGGAAGTTTCAGCATGATCTGTGGGGAGTATTGGAAAGGATAAATATATTGTGACATGTTCCAGTTATATTGTTTTCCCTATCTTCTGTCTTAAATAAGTAGCTGCTGTTCTCCTAATGTGACAAAATCCCATTGCTTTCATCTTGGTAATTAAAGTGCAGTAATACTTCAGGTGATAAAAACATGAAGAGACATGTTAATATTTCAGAGATTACTTTTTTCCCCTTATTTTATTCAAAGATGGAAATAGCTTGGAAAGATACAATGATTATAGAACGGCATGACTATAGTAGACACATTTAAATTAAAGGTCACTGCCAAAAGAACAGTCATCTTCAGTTCCATCAAATATAGCAGAAAATATGTGTCAGAGTGCCTAGAAAGTGTGCTGGGGCTAATGCACATTCAGAAAGTTGGATCAGATGGTTGTTTATTTAAGATACAAAATGCATATGCATTAGGGAGGTGGGGTGGCTGGTATTTTTGCAGAATGCATGTAATTATCCTACTGAATATCATAACAATAAACAAATAAAATACGATTTCATTTTCTTTTTTTTTTTTACTACATACACATTTTTCAAATGCATTTCCTTCATTTAAGCCTGCCTGAAATATCTTAATTCACATGTTATTGGACCTTCCCTCTCCTTCCTTCTCACAGGTGTTAGGATGTTAGGACAGTATCCATTCAGCATTCAGTTTATGACTTTAAATTCTGACCATCCAGGTATTTTGCTTACCTGTTTTTTTCTGATGCTCTATATTCAGGAAAAGTCTCATTGAATTAGTTCAATTTGATTGGGGACAGGCCGACATGACCAGAAGGGATCATCAAGTCCTTTCCGCTAACATTGCAGCCAGCTATTTGTACCAGAAAAAGTAACAGAATATTTAAAACACACCAGAAACCTTTCAGAATCCCATAGTAAATCCAAACCCCATAAGAATGTACTAATACGTGGCTAGGTAGCCAAAGCCGTAGTATACAAAAAGAATAGAACAGGATAGATTAAGGCCACTGACAGTGTTCAGTTTCACTAGAGTGAAAACTGAGGTTATCAGAGTAAATGGACAGACTACAGAGAACGGCTGAACAAATTCCCCCAATTCCACCCAAAGGGTTGAAGGCCAGGAAAGAATCAATCACAGTTAAATGAAAACTATAGTCCTGAAAGTGAAATGTTGAAAGGAAAGTCACATGCTCATGAAGAAATTCTACTTTTGAAGGTCATTTATCAAGACATGAAATTATTTTAGAAAAATCTTTTCAACACTAATAAAAATGTCTTAGAGCCAGAATCAAAACCCAAACAGAGAAAACAATCAGCAGACCAGCAGAGGAGAAGCAGAATATAACTTGATGTCACAATGGGAAACCGGATGAGAACAAGTACTTATCACCTATAGGGGAATATCAAAGGCAAAAGTTTTCATGCCATGAAGTTCTTTTCAGTTCACTTCCCCAAACTACACCAAGAAAAGTGGTGGTTTATTCAATAAGCATCCAGAAACTTTTTATGGTAAAGGAAACAACAACATTAATAATAATAGTAATATATAATAATATTAATTTAACAGTAATATTAATTTAGCAATACTTTAGACATTATTGGTGTATTAAAGAGTTTCTGAACTTCAGTTAACACTTTTCATCACCTCTAAAACTCAACAGGCAGTTAGAAGAAAAATGTTACGACTTGTTAATAAATTGCATCAAAGTTACTTGCTGCAAAGGCCACATGCTGGTGTTTACAGTAGTCCTCTAAGAGACTTTTCAAATCAAGGCAAGTCTTTCAAATTCAAAGTTGTGGAGCATCTATTAAAATACAAATTTCTGTGTTACATCACTTGCATCAGCAATGTTTTTGCTAATGTTACATATACACTGCCTGGACATTCCTGAGTGTTAGGAAGTTCATAGATTCATAGAACCATTTAGATCAGAAAAGACACTTGAGACCACTGAGTTCTGTTGTAAACATAACACTGCCAAGTCCACCAGGTTGTTTCACAACTGCATTTAAAATTGCAGAAAAAGAAATTTGATTTATGTGGTGAAAAAACAGATTATTAAAATTAAATTATTAAAATTAATTCCTGTACTGTGAATAAGTGTCAGAGATAAAAGTTTGTCAATGGCACAACACCAGAAATTCTATGAGAGAGAAGCATGAGACAATTTGTTAAAATTACTGCCAGAAGTGATACTCTGGGTGAGGGTAAGACTGACCTAAGCCCTCTAACTTTGGTCCTCTGTCCTCTTTAGGTCTTGCTGATAAGGAGTGATGAGTTTTATTTTATTGTATTAAATGTCCTTTCTTAGTGCATGTGCCCTGAGACACAACCTGGATTACTTGTATTGTTACGTCATTATCTGAGGAAATATAAATGAAGATGCGTTGCTTACAAGAGATTTTTGTGTGTTAAACTGCATGAATAATGATCATTTCTTTTTAATCAGGAAACATTGATAAGGAGAAAACATCTGTACCAGGAGCACAAACTTCTGTTTTGTTCTACTTTTTCTTCTCCATATATTTCTCCAAAAATACTTCAGAGATTTTAACTGGTTTCAGATACCTTTTCCTTCTGAGATTACATTTGCCTCACCACCTTTTCTGCCTGAGATATACCATGAAGTATCAGAAATAACTGCAAACACAGACAGAACAGAGAGGTAATAAGCCCTAAAAGATGAAATAAGTACAAATCTCCAGGAGAGGTCTATCCATAAAGTAGCACTATAAAGAGACAACTTGAAGTTGAACTCTTTCACTATTTTTTCTTGGTCTGTATATTTTCATATCTGGAACTGTATTATTCTCCCAGTGAAAAAGCAAGTATCACACAGAGATTCTCAGTTAATCTGAAGAACAGATCTTCAAAAGATGGTTTAGATAGACAAGGAAGCTGTCTTGGGTGCAGATTAGGAACATCGACGGCAACAGCCTCATGTGAAAAAGTGAGTTCTTCAAGAAGAGTAAATAAGTTTTGAACAACAACAGACTTCAAAGTTCAAGACTAATAGAAACAGTTACTGATTATAACTAGTAGTTACAACTAGAAACTTTAAACATTTGAGGTGCATTTCAAAAATTATTTACTACAAGCAACTTGTCTCGGCTGTAGCTCTATGAAATAATGCCCTTTTCCTCTGACTATCCTCCTCTTTCGGCATGAGTTGTCTAGACTTGTGAGGAAGGAGCAGGGGCCATTAATGGTTTTTATTCAGGCATCCAGTGAGGCGGCACAGAAGAGGAAATGATTATTTTTTAACTGAATGCACTGGTAGCGATGCACCCAAATGCCCAAAATGAGCTTTATTTTTCAAAGTTTCTAGAGGAGCAGAATGCAGGATCCGTAGCGTACATATTAACAGCCCCAATTATCCATGCCACTGCTGCTCTTCTTGAGATCTGTATATTTCAGGAGATACATTTTCTTTCTTTATGCATTGTGGTCAGAGTGTGAAATCCAATAAAATAAACCAGAGAAGTATCGCTGATATCATGGGCTTTTTTTACTACTTCCCATCGGGTCCATCAGGCTAATTAATTCCTGTGATATAACCATACATATTCCACAGTGATTCCTGGAAACATGTGGGCAGAAAGTTTCAGGCTTTTTGTAGTTCTTCATTTATATTTTTCCCAGCTTTTTCCTGTAATGCTCTTCACCAGAAGCAATAATTCCTGCTCAAACATCTTTGTGCTCTTACTCGCTTTCCCCACAGCTGCTGGTTATCTGAGTTGCATTAACGGTAATTTTGCAGCATGTTCCTGAATGGTTTCACTTCTGTCCGCCAGAAGCACAAGAATATTTTATTTCATCGCTCTTTTACATGTCCATAGAGTCAATAAGTAATGGAGAACTAAAAAAAAAATAAGTCAGTGATTAAGGAAATGCATGTTGAAGGATGTTTTGGATTGGAGGGGTTTAGTTGTTTCCTTGGAAGGATCTTAAATTAGGGATTAAATGGCATAATGCTGGACTGCATTTACACTCATCTTCAGTGGTCATAGCCAGCACGATACCAAACAAACTGATGTGCAGGATGTTTTGAACATAAGGGGATTTTGTAAGTGTTCTCCAAGACTGCAGGAGCCTATGTAGAGTAAGGATTTGTTTCACTTTTGAGCTCAAATTTGGGATAGCCATGAAGAAAAATTCTTTGAACACTGGGCTGCTAGGCCTTCACTGACCATAACAGTAAAGAAAGCCCAGCTGATGTATCATCAATTTTGTTATCAGTAATACCTTGGAAACAAAGACTGCAGAAATACTTTGATTTTTCTTGTTAAAATAAAATATTAGACATTTCTCTGGAGTTTCTCACTTTGGGTTCATGACCAACTTTTAAATCTTTGAAGTGATTACTGGAATATTTTTATCTGGATACATTTTTGAAAACAAACATTACATGTTCATCTTCTTAATCTCAAAAGCTATTTCTTTCTGTATTTATTTTCCAAATATAATGAATTACCAATTCCTCATGAAAACATTTATTTCTTTAAGTGCACTGTACAACTGTGGGCATGTATCTAAATTGTCAACCATGTATCTTAATTGATATCAAATGACTATAAATTAAAAAACAATGTTAATTTTAGAGCAATGAAATCCTTATTTAAGACATTTAATTTAATGTCATCAAAAATTATTTGCTAGGAAAATCCTATTGAGACTTATGATCATATTCTCATTATTATCCTGAGGCAGTGAGAGTTAGTTAAAATTTCATTATAAGAATGCTAAATATCAAAGAATTTTTACATGATGCTTCACAATGCTATACATATTCTAGTCTAATCAATTACTAATTTGCTTTTTAAAACCTATCATTGTATCAAGCAGCTAAAGAAATTTGGGGAGCTCATTTTAAGCTGATGTTCCAGCATATGCAAAGGATCTCTTCCTTATTTCCATTTTAATTGTAGGAAAATAAAAGCTGTAGTTCATCAGGAAATTTTCATGCACCATTACTTATTTTCAGTTTTAAACAAATGGGCACTTTTGATGCATTGGAACATTTGCAGTGGAGAGATATTGCTTTGCTTTCTAACTGCCCCTCATTTTTGTAAACACTTTAGTAACATTCACAATTTAATATTCCTGTTATCATCATTACCCACAGTGAAAGTATGGTATATTAAATATATTTGGCCCTTATATTAAGAATGTGGCTTAATGGACCTAATTACTTATGCACTTTTGCTCCCTCAGCTTTGTTTAGAAAGTCTTCTTGGATAGAGCAATATTTTTCTTGATGAGTGTTTCTAAGCAGTTATTTCAACAAAGGCACTTTCTTTTTCAACTAGCTCACTTAAGTGCAAATAAAAATCTCTCTCTGAGAAATGAGTTTCAATTACAAGAATATGACTGTGATTATAACTAAGTAAAAAATAATTGTAACTATTAATTTATCTAGAATCTCTCTCATCTGCTCATAGCAGGTAATAGTTAGCTCAAGTTCCTCTGCTTGCAAAATTTTAGCAGCAGTAATACCTCCAAACCGATAATGTATTCCCTGTAGCAGTAAACACATACTTCCACTGTCTGGCTTTAATAATTTGCATAATTTCTCTCAGTTAAGTTTGGTCAGATAGTTGCAACAGAAAGTATGCCAATTTTCATTCTTACAGTTAGGAGTAAGTTAGAAATCTGCTGATTTGAATCTTCTGATCTCTCAGAGTCTTGGGACAGGAGAACAAATGCAGATATCTCTGACCAGGTTACTGTGGGAGAGGATCCAGATCCTCTTGGGCTGAAGAGGACTTAAAAGCCTAGTCTTACTCCTAGGCTGTAACATAGAAAAGGTTTCTCAAAGAAAAGATTTATACATTTATACATAACTTACGAATGGATTCCAGAACTTAGGTTCTACCACTTTTACATAAAAAAGCCACTTTTAAGGCCCAAAATCTCTTATACTCTGGAGAAAAGTAGCATTTCAGAAGCATATTTGCATTTGAAAATTTGGGATAATTACTGTTCAAATTTTCATATGTTTTGTCTTGTTTTGTTGCTTTCCCTCCTCACTTATATGCCATGAAACTCATGCACTTAACTCTCGGTGCTAGGTTCTGCCATAGAGAGGAAAAACCTAAAACGGAAGAGTGCAAAGCCCAGAGCATGAACTCTTAAAGCCGCCCTTCTGCCTGGCTCAGACAAAAAGTGAGGAAAAAGAAATCTTCAAAGTTGACAACTCGAATCTAAAGTTTATACATATGTGCATATGTACATATATATATATACACAATGACAAAAGCATACCTCAAAACTTACACTTTTGCTTTCATAGATTCAGTGTGTCTGCATTTAATTTAACATTTGAAGGTTCCCAGTGTTGCACTTCTTTCTTACATGCTTCTTTCCCTTTGTGAAATATAATGAATCCATTCATGGCACTTAAGACAGATGAAACCTCTCTGAAAGATGTTCATATTACCTGGCCTTGTGAGGATCTGATTACTTTGCTATTGGACATCAATACATTTCTTTCAACTTTGCTGAGATCTCATTAATCCTAAGTAAATTCGTGCCGGGTCCTTGCAAGAATTGTAATTGATGCCCAGTGGCATCCAACCAGGCTCTTAAATTGTTCATCAATAAAGTAACATGTAAATTCTGTCCTTGAGGAACAATGAACCTACTCTATTTGGACCCCAACAGAGAATCCCAACATCCATTTTTGAAATCTCCAGTTACTAGGTTACCAGAAACTACACCTAATGATGAGGAAGAAAACACAGAAAAAGAAAGAGCATATGAGAAGCTGAATAATAAGAGCCAAATATGAACACAATACTATAATGCAACAGCCATAACACAATTGTCTGACCTGGAAGTAACGTGAAGCAACAAATCCCTTAAACTTTGTCTTTAGGAGAGTGTAGCAGTGAAAAGGGAAGAGGACTCCATTCTGCTCTATTTACTGTTGCATTGCTGTTCACATTTATTTATCTACTGATATCACCTATATATCACCTGTTTAACTCTTGATGATAGCTTAAAGTTCTGTAACACAAAGATAAAACTTTGGAATTCAGATATTAGATTATTTTTCAGATTTTCTGTTTTAGCAAAATTTGTATCTTTTAGGACTGTATGGAGATATTCACGCTAACAATTCAAATAATACTTTATAAGACACAACTGTCACTAATATACAATATACCTAATTCAAACAAGAGTGAATTAATTGTATTTTGAGAAATCATGATGTAAATGTAGTTTATCCTCTGCATACTTTTTTCTAAGAAAAGGAAAATATAAGCCGTAATATGAATTATTGTATTTTAAGAGTAAGGCACCTGCTGTTAAAGTAAAGCAGATACGAACTTATGTAATTTGGATATTTTTAAAACTAACCGGTTGCTAAAGAATTTAATTCCTGTCTAACAAAATATTGATTAGATTGACTTACATAGCCATAAATTCTTAATGTAATTTGATGGGGCTTTCCCACAGTAGGTAAGAGAGGACATCAAATTAACCCCTTTTTCCAGAGTCCAAATTTACAAGTGTATGAACACTTTTATGAATCTACCCATAATGTTCAACAGCAATATTTAGAGCTGATTAAATTAGATTGTTGTGTATATTCCTTTTAGTTTATATATAATCAGGTAAAACAAATATATTTTACAAGGGAATATATGAATAAAAAGAAAGAAAAAGAATCAGACTTCAAAAGAAAAGAATACCCCTAAAACAACCTCAGAAAAGCCAAGCCAAAACCAAACCACAAAACAATGAAAGATCTTCTAAGTGGTTTACAAGTAAGTAAAATAAAATGGTTTACAACTACTGTTGTTGATTGTCACTGTTTTTTTTCTCCTGGTTCTCTGGCTTAACTTAAGTGCAATACTGATAGAAATGAAAGTAGGAAAAACCTTTAGTACTTATCTTAAACCAAGATTTATATTTTGCTTTTGCCAAAACTATTGTCTTGGACTCTGAACAAATCGGGTTTTCCTATTCACAGGAAATTAAGTATTAGTCCTTTTAGAAATATGTGGAATCAAATAATTCGCATATCATCTAAAAGGACTGACAAAGTCTCCCCCTTGTAAATGGCAAACATTTGTACTGATGTTTCTATTCATTTCTTCATGCTCTCTCAAATAAAGACAACGCAGAACAACTCAGGGAATTAGTAGAGGTGGGGAAGTGGTTGGCAGGGCAATCATCTTGCTGGAGAGGACCTGGGGATTACAGTGAATGCAGCTTGTATTTGTATTCAACAATACATTTCCATGGCAAACAAGGAAATCTCAGACTGGACTACAATAGAAGCTGCTTGACTGGCAGATTCAGTGAAGTTATCGTCTCTCTCTGCTCAGAGCTAGTAAGGCTGCACACTGAGTACTGAATCTAGTTTTACATTCACCACCTGCCGTGCTGGTTGGGGCACATGATCTGTGAGAAACGGTTGAGGTAGCTAGGTTTGGTAATGCTGTGTCTAAGGCATGATCCAACGGCAGCCTTGCTATCTTAAGGTTATCTCAGAACTGAGGCAGCCCGACTCTTCTCAGTTGTGCTAGGCAACACCAAAAGGGGCAAGAGCCACACATTGCATCTTGGGAAGTTTAGACTGGACAATAAGAATACATTCTTCACAAGAAAGTTAGCGCAGTTTGTAACCAGCAGAAGTTTCTTGGAAAGGCTGTGGATCTCCATTCTTGGAGACTTTAACATTTAACTAGACAAGACCATACCTGACTGGTCTGGAATTGGAGACAGTCCTGCACTGATCAGGAGCAGGGACTAGACAGTCTCCACAGGTGCTTTCAAATCAACATTCTGACAATCTTACTGTGATCTTACTGTGCAGCAAAGACCCTCAGTGTCCCAGGAATCTCTAAGTCTTATTCAGTCTCGCTGATTTTTTTTTTTTTATCCCTCTACCAAAATCATATAAAACTTCCTCAAATCAAAGTCCCTAAAGGAATCTCCTCCAGAAGAGAACTTGTTCCGCCTAATAAATTCCACTGGCAAAGACATTGATTCCCTATACATGTAGCTACTACATTATTTAATATCTTCACTTTTTTACTGACTTATTTCAAGTTTCCAGTTCTCTTAGTTATTCGGTCTCCTGGCAGACTGCCTGTTGCTGGTGACACAAACAGATAAGAAGTAATGATGCCTCTGAAACAGCTGTTGATGTGTTTTTTTGAGAAAAAATTCTAAAGATAATGTCCTCCATCTCACCGACCACATACTTTCTGGTCTCTTCCCTCTTCACTGTACCTGTCAAACTGTTGAAGTGAGGTACCCACAACTTTTTTACTTCAGTATAAGTTTTATGTATTAAATTCTCGCATAAAGACCTGTATCACAATGAACCATATAAGAACTATTTAATAGCCTAGAATTATGTGTTCCACTGTTCTGGCTCCTTATCCCCACTAAAGAAAAAAAAAAAAATTGGCCTGTATAGGACAACAGCAAGATTAAATGAGATTAATGACTTTATTTCCACAAACTCTTGGGTAACCTGCCAAGAAAAAAAAAAATTCTCATCCATATGTGGTGGCATTATCATTGTGATGCTCAATTTTGGCTCATGATCAATAGAATAATTTTTAGACATAACTGAACTAATGTTTCCCCTTATTCCAGACGCTTTTCTACTTAGATTATTCCTGAAAATACCACTAATGGGCTTTTACAAAGATTTATGCAGCTGTATAATTGTTTCTATGAAGAACATTATTGCCCATGCAAAAATGCAGTTCACCTCTAGCTAAGACTGGAAAATTATAATGAACTTCATATAATCTTAGATATGGAAGAGGCTCTAAGTGTATGACATTTAAAGCTACATTGATCTGTTCTATATAACTTAACAGAAACCTCTGCTAAATTTTTATGGACAATGTAAATGCTGGCTTGTGCCTATACCAAATAGTACCCTACCACAGAAATAGTCTTAGAAATTCTGTGATAGCTGGTGGAACAAAATAATATTCACTGGGAATAAGAATACCAAGATTTGGTACTAAGAAAGCTTTGCATTTCAATTAGGAATTCAGAATTTTAAAAATATTCCATAATAATGAATACCATCGTATTCCTCGATACTTTGGGCCTGGGAGTCAGTTCTGGGATGAATAATGGATGCAGAGTGGAATGTCCCCATCATCTGAAGAGCAGCAAGACAATGAAAAACATGTATTATTCTCACTCATCTATCATATTAAGTTATAAATTCACGTGTTTATACAATTCAAAGAACACATAAGCTACATACTGAGACTTGGATCCTATCCTCCCCATCCCCTTCCCCAAGCAAATTAGAGTATTTCTTTCACGATGGATTAATTATAAGGGTTAAGTGCCAGGACGGTCATCGACTCACTGACACGTTGTCTTGTGTTCCAGAAAAGAGGATGTTTCATCTGCTATTCTAAAAGGATATTAAAGTTAGTGGAACAGTCAATAATTCTAGACTAAAATTATTAAAACAGATCTGTTTAAGTTGTGGAGAACAGGAAGCTAGTGGAACTGTCTGCATCTGAGAAACACCACAGGGAGAGTTTCAGATGTAATGTTGCATACATCATCATACCATGATCCCCTCTGGTGATAACAATAACTGGGATGAACATCTTGGATCAAACTGTACAATCATTTTCACAGATGTTAGCTGAAACAGGAAAGAACCTTCTTGAACTAATGGGTAGCAGGTGTGATGTATATTTTGCTTTTGGTAAATACATTGTCTTTCTTTTTTATGTATTTGTTTTTAAAATGCTAACATTGAACGGCAGTGAAGAGAAAGATCAGACTAACCATCAGAATACAATGTATCTTGTTTCCAAGACCTCAACAAGTGATAAACTCAGATATTGAATCATTCTCACACATTCAACAGCACACGAGAGTTAAAATACTCAGTATGCAGCAGGTTTTATAGTTAGCTGCACGGTGTATTTTATTTGGTTTAGGGCTGATCACATGAGATAATAGTATTGAAAAATCACACTCTGATTGCAAATGTCAGCTCGTTTATCCCTGACACACAGCTGAGCATTGGAGAAGAGTTCTTGACGTTCCAGGTTTGTCTCACTGTTTGTAATAATGATCAACCCGGCCTTTTAAAACACTGTGGTTTCATACAAAGTGAACAGGAGAAACTTGTGAAGCTTGGAATTTTTACCTTTTCTTTTTTTAAAATAACACGGACATGCAATTGTTGGAGGAACATTCAGTGCAACGTGATATTTTTGATATCCTGCCTCTTGTCTTTACAACTTTGTTCCTTGCACTCAACTTTCTGTTGTTTTTCCATTAGGAAAACACTTGTGCATGTAGGAATCCTTTTTTCTTTTCTTTATTCCAAAACACGCTTCCCTCCTTCACCGCAGAAACCTTCACAAGATGAAGCTAGTTATATTCAATAGATAGGTAGCTCTAACTAGCGTATTTAATATTCTGAATGCTCTTGTCAGGAGTAATAAAGCTGGAATAAATTTAAATATTTTGCCTGATTTTTTGTTTATTCATGAGATATTTGTAATGCAACAACAAAAGATGGGAAAATTATACCTGACTGCCTGAGATGGAGAGTGTACTCTTAAACTTCTTTGGCACAGGTATTAGAGGTGAATTGGGTGTGAAAAACGCATCACTTATGCAAGTATTATTGCATGGTTTTGAGGGGAACATATCTATATTGAGATATATATAAGCTAAATTGGTTAAAATTTAACAAAAACCATTCTTGTTTAACAGTTTCCTGCTTTTACCAAAATAAAATAAAATTATAGCAGAAGTGTTTGTATTTACCAAATATTTTTGCTCATATGTGTAATTCCAGAGATGGACAGTTTGAAATAGAAATTGTTATGATTTCTTTTAAAAGGCAGTTGAGTGCGCTTGATAAGCCAAAATACACAATTGAGAGATTTCATTGCACAGTTGCACTGTACCTTCAGGGAGAGATCTTGATGTGAAATAATACTGGAAAAGAGAATTTTATTACCACAGAAATCCATACCAATAATGTTTCTCATAGTTCTAGAGATCAATAACATCTTGGAAGCAGAAGTACTGCAATAGTAAACTGATGAGAAGCTAATTTTATCACACAGGGATCAAAATTTCCAAGAACAATTATAGACTTCTAGAATCTTACATCCTTACTGAAGTTTACATATTGGGGTCCATAGATTTATTTAATAAACATTAAGTAAATTAAACAATTCAAATTTTTGCAATAAATGAATGTATTGCGTTTAGTATATTAAGTATTTATATTCATCATAGCTATATATATGTAACATTACACATTATACAATATAATGTGTTTTATGGTATCATATTATAGTATCATATATTATACCATACTGAATACTATTTTTAAAATGTTCATTATAAAGAATATGCACATAAATTTACTATATATATGCCTATAAATGTATATGTATATTTATATGTATATGTATGATGCATGTAAATTCTTGCATCTTGCAAGGAATGTTAGTTAGAGTTTTTAAAAGTTTTAGAAGGACGGACTGTTATTACTTTTCAAGATGGTCCATTACTGGAAAGCAGAATATTATGTATTTGACACACATCAAAAGAATGTCAAAGCAAGTGAGATGAATCATTACGTAACACCGCAGAAGTATTAGTTGTAATCATTACACTCATTAAATATTTTGTTCCAAAATCAGAAACATCTACAGTGTAGGAAAAGGCAAAGTGATACATAACGTGGTGGAAATAGAACACTTAAATTACTTTCTACCCCAATAACCTCAAAGACTGAATAACAGGAAAAAAAAATAACTAAAAATTTACATCAAATAAGCACTCTCAAAATTTAGAATTGGTTAGTCTATGTTTTTTCATCTGCTGATCTTATCAACATGAATAGGTAACAAGCTAACCTTTGCTGATAAAGGTGTTTAACTTGATTACTTTAAGAAATAAAAACCATAAAGTAGTATAATATATTGCAGGATTCCATTCCATAAGAAAAAAGAAATAGATTCAAAAAAGAATTCAAGATTTAAGAAGTTGCCTATGCAGATAAGTTTCTATATGTGATCAGTCCCTCATGAATCCCAAGTGAAATTCAGAAGGCCATTTCTATTCAGCAGGCATTTTAAGATACGCTTGATGTTACTATTAGTAATTAATATGACATGACATCCAAATTCAAATGAAATATTAAAACTCATAAGGGATACCCATAAAAAGAAACACTCAGGACAAAACTGAATGCTGCTACCAGATTTTATTTATTTGTTTGTTTGTTTCCTTACTTAACTTGGTGACTGAACTTTAAACACAACACTCCAGAATATTCTGGTTATACATTTCAAATTTAATGGGATTTTTTGGTTTTTTGGGTTTTTTTGGGGTTTGGTTTGTTTTTTTCAAATTTCATCATATATCTGTTATGCAGATATGGATTCCATTTGACATATATATGTAGATGGTCCTACTAAAAGTTACGCAATTCTATACTGAAAAGATGACATCTGAACTAATGTTGAAAATCAATTTTTATGTCAACACAAAAAATATCAAAATATTAGAATACAATGGGTCATTTAAGCTATAAAGTATTTAGCCCATGTTTGCATCCATCTCTGACACGGAAGAACTGAATTGTGCTGTTGTTTCTATCATACTTCATATAAAAGAATAAGGCGTGTAAGTATCAATTACTAGATTTCAAAGGTTGGAATGCATTGGCCAGGTAGGCCAATGCAGTAATATTTTGTATTGTATTAATTCATATATTTTAAAACTGTCACATTCATTATTAATTGAAATATTAAATTACCAAGAATCAATATGACTATCAAGTTTATACATTGCGCTTAGATTATTAAGGAATAATAAAATATTTAAAGAGATCATCTATTGTGATCACTTTGTAAAGTGACTGTTAGGCAATTACACCATCAACTCCCATCCCATATTTTGTATATAACATAAGAGTACATTTGAAAAGAACATTATTAATCTTGCAAATCTAATACCAGAAGGTCTGGAAGTGCAGGATTATGGCTGACAAAATTAAGATTTTAAGTTTTTAATTCTCATGTTACAATATTCCTTGTTATACAATGAAATGTTGCTTTTTCCCTATGGGTCTTGTAGCTGATTCAATGAGCAAGCTAGGACAGTGTTCAGATAATGAATGGCTATCCAATATATTCTTTTTCTCTTGTTCATTGTAGGGTTCTATGTCTTATTTATTGCATACCATACAAGTTCTTTCCTCAAGACAAAACTATTAATTTTCTCATAGCCACAGAGTTTTCAACACTGTGCTATCTGAATTCTCCGCAGACAGTTATGAACTTATTTCAGCAGTCTAGCTGAGAGGTAAAGTTATCTAGGAGGTTTTTCTTTCAGTATAAGAATATTGAGTTCCATCTCTTTACGTACCACATCATGTTATTGGCCTCTCTCTGCCAAAACACGTTTGGTTAACGTTATGCTTGTTGGCAACTGTGGGTACAAAAGCAATTCCGTTACGATTGAGATAGACACCTTACCCAGGCATGCTTTTGCAACTGCTCATGAAACCCCTCAAAGCACGACATTTGTAGCACTTAGGAATATCTTTAAATTCCACAGCAACAGTCCTGTGCTTTGGGATAATTTTCCTCAATGTGAATACATTTACTCCACCATCTCTCCACCAATCGCTTTATAAATCTTTCAGTTTGGCAGTGAATTAATGTTACATTTTGCATATTCTGTCTCATGAGAATAAACCTGGTTGGCATCTGCAACATAGTATGAATGAGAAATTAGAGAAGCTGAAAACAGCATGAGCTGGTTTCTAATTGGAGGTATTCCTGAGGTGGGGCAGATGTCCCACATATCTACCTGCCTGTACTGTTGTACTGCTACGCAGCGTATATGATTAAGAAAGACTCAGTTGGGCCGGCATTGAACCTGCTTGATTTAGAACTTTAACAAGTAGATGTAGCATTTAGGAGTGGGTTAGATACCAATTTATATATAGGGGGAAAAAGCAGGGTAAACTAGATTGCTAAAAGGCAATGTAATGCTTTGACCCGTTCTGATTTGGTTGGTATTTTGAGGTCTGTAGAAAAAAACTGGTTTTGCTTCATCAGGCTGTTAGGTATAACATAACTAAACTGTAATATACCACCTGAGGACATCAGCCAGCCTCACACAAGCACAAGGTCTTTACATGTGATATGGTAACTATTTCTTCTCTTCTCTGTTTCAGAAGAGAAGCCTCAGGGATTCTTCTGACAAAATTAATTTATGTATTTAGTATCTAGCATTTCCAGCATCCTTCAGGTTTATAGATTGTAATGAGGATAAAAAATGGTATGCTAAATTCTCTGTTTTAAACTGTTGATCTAGTTTGCCTGTAGAAATTATTTATAAACAAATTTGTCCCATTAAAAATGTAAACCCAAGGTTTTCTGATTTTCCAGGGGGAAAAAAACAACCCTGCCAAAACCTCTTCATTTATCTTTTTGAATTTACTTTTGATCCAAATCAAGTAGGAGAAGTTGCAAAATTTTTGGCTAACTTGGCCAAGTCAGTGTAAGCTTTTAGGGTCACTGTTAGAATACTGTGCATTCATGCTGCTTTCTGTAACGATGAGAAAAAAATAAACCAACCAAAAAAAACCGGGTCGATGTTGTCATCTTGGAAAACCAGAAAAAGTTTCAGGTGCATTATACTGAGTTTATAACTCTGTTGTGGTTTAACTGGCAGGCAGCTAAAACAACCACACAGTTGTTCACTCCCTACCCCTTGCAGTGCCATGGGGGAGAGTATCAGAACAAATAACAGAATCATAGAATATCCTGAGTTGGAAGGGACCCATAAGGATCATCAAGTCCAACTCCTGGCTCCACACCGGACCAGCCTGATCAGAGCATACGACAAAGAACAAAGAAGATGAAACTCGTGGGTTGAAATAAAAGAGGAGGAGGAGGAGGAGGAGAATAATAATAATAATAATAATATACAAAACAAGTGATGCACAGCACAGGTGCTCACCACTACAGACCACTGATGCCCAGCTAGTTCCCAAGATGCGGTGCAAAACCCCAGCAAGCTTCCCCTCATTTTATATACTGAGCATGATGTCAAAGGGAATATCCCTTTGGCCAGTTTGGGTCAGCTGTCCTGGCTCTGTCCCCTCCCAGCTGCCTGTGAACCACCAGTCTCCTTGTTGGCAGGGCGGTAGGAGAACCTGAAAAGTCCTTGACTTAGTGTAAGCACTGCCTAGCAACAAACAAAATGTCAGTATCTTCTCAACATTATTCTCATCCTAAAACCAAAACACAGCACTATATCAGCTGCTAGAAAGAAAATCAACTTTATCTCCACCAAAACCAGGACAGACTCTTAGAGAGAATGATGACAAATTTTGTTGTTTTTTTACATAGATGATATATACTTTTGGATTCCCAAATAGAAAAGTAAATGAGAAATACATTAAATTCTATTATATTCTAAATCTATATTCTGTTACAATAAGTTTTCCAAATTGTGATTTGTGTTATGGAGATCAAGATATTTAAAAAAAAAAAAAAGGGTGTCACCTGACACTGCCACTACACAGATCACACTACAGCCAGTAGTGGCATACCACAAATCTAAAAGACCAGGCTGACGTGTTTTTCACCCTGTTGAAAGATTAACACAGGATTTTGTGTGGATCACAGAGACTTTGTATTTGAATGTCAGTTTCCCTTTACATAGCATTGATTTTGTTAGTGCATATACATATACACAGAAGACATACACTGTGTAAAGTTACATTGTTAAAGTATTATATGTAAATCAAAATACACAGAAATGATATGTCAATAAGGATACAGCAAGACACTGTGAAGTCCAGTGTACAAATATTCAATGTTCAGTCATGTTAGATGTTTGTTGAAGACTCCTTGTTCTGGAGACAAGGCATTACTCCCTCAGAAGTGCGCAAAGAAATAATGCCAAAAAGTGTTATATAAGTATCTCCTTTGTACTTATTAATAGATATGTGCCTTCACAGCCAGAAGACAATGTGTTGGGCCCAAAATCTGACTCTCATGTCACAAAAGTTTAGGGGTAGATTACTGTGTCACATTTCATTTTGAATTGCTCCCTGTTTCCTGTTCTCCTCACTGCCTACATGACATGCACACAAGATTGCTCCTGGGGTCTCTCTGAAGTACCTGAAGCTTACACTGAGATGAAAGCCTCTGAGCAGTCCAGTACCCACCTCACCCAGCTATACAGCTGTGGACACGTGTAGCCTGCTCCAGCTCCCAAAATCTCCAATGCGGCAGAAGCCTCATACTGAGTTGTGCTGCACTCAGCACATGCTTTAAGCATCATAATCTGTCCAGACATCTACTGGCATGTGACAAAGCAATGTCATGGGGAAGGGAGGAGACACACTTGTGCTGTAGTCACACGAGAGGTGCAGAGCTGAAAATATTGCTTGTGCAGCATACAGGCAAGTATGTACCAAATTAGGCCTATGTGCTGGTAGTGTGGTGAAGTTTGGGCATGACGTGGCTGATCTGCTTTAAAGGATGCTAACCTTCTCTGGCCTCCAGCAGAGCAGGCAGAAGCCATCCTGCTCCCATGACAGAGGGTACAAGGACCCTTGAGTAACCTTGAGTAAATTGCAAAGACAGTATAAATGTCATATTTTCTTTCTGTCTTGATTATGGAGGGAGCACAAAGACAGAAATAATGAAGCAAATAAGTATTCCAGTTACATATATAAAGATAAATGGAATGAACCTGAGACTCCATCTTTTTCTTCTAAATAAAATTTTATTTAAGTGAATGTGTTCTTGTCACTTTGTTTTGATTTGGTTTTCCTTTTGACTGATTCACATTTTCTATTGGGTTGAAGGATATTTAAGCAATTTTCAAATTGTTATGCATCCTACAAACATATTTGAACTTTTCTTAGATAAATTCTCAGCTGTGAAACTGTGTAACAACCAGTTTATGAAGCAAATATTTTCTGAAGGTCTCTCTGCTCATAACTCTATGCTTCCACTGTGTGATTCCTAGAGTGTTCAGGGAACAGTTCTCTAAGAATTCTTTGTAAGAAAGCAAAAACTCTGTTAACAGTTTCTCCTAACCAGAGCAACCTTGAGTTTCCTTTGCTAATCGCTCAGGTCAAAGGGCACACCTATCTCTTCAGTAAAAACTTTTGTGGTGGTTTTTTTCTTTCTCTCTCTCTCTGAAACTTCTCAGAAAGTTCATGTGACAGTTCCGGCAGTGTAAGGTGTCTGATGCAAAGGCAAGTGACAGGTTAGAAAGTTGTGAACTTGCTCCCTGGTGAAATTAAAAAGCCAAGCTTCAGATCTCTGCATTCTTGTATTTTCCAATTTTAGAAAGGTAGCAACCCTTACCTTGAGCTCCTTTGCTTTCCTCCACTAATGTTTCATGCTGTTTTCACTTGAAAGGACACTTCAAAGTAGTTCTTGGCTTAAAATTTAACCTATGTTTAAAACTGTGGCAATCCTTCAGGGAATGGTCACCATATTCACACCACATTAATTGACCAGACAAAAAAAGGAAGTCTAGCAGTACAGCACAAAGACATTCTTTAAAGGAGTAGACTCTGTTTGTGTGTGATTTCTAAAATTGTGTGAACTTCTTCAAAGTCTGGTGACATGGATTAATCCTGAACCTCTTTTTCCCCCTTCGCACTCACCTAAGGTGAATGTAATCTTACAAACTCTGATTCAGATCATCAAACTCCAGGTGAATGTAGAGATCTGATTCATGCAAAAAGCCCAAAGTCTGCTGTTTCTATGTCATTTCTATCTATGGAATCATCCATAATGAGCTAAAATATTTGAGAGGTCAGAGACATGACAGGACAGACACAATTCCCCACCTGGACCTATGGAAAAGTGGGAAACAGTTTAGGCAATTTCATTTTGCAGAGCTGAGAAACAGACCCTGTTAAAGAATGAAACAATCACGGAGATTGAAACATATTCTCCTGGCAAAGTATGCATTAGTAGAGCAGTTTTGACATGTAGCTTGGGAGCCAGGTATTGGTGTGAACAAAAAAACATTTGCTCCTCCCCAAAACATCTTGGTCCTTCCCTTTCCATTCCTAAATATCCCATAATACAACCTCTGCAATCCTGAAATGCCACAGCAAGCCTTGCACTCCGTGGCAATGCCAAGCCTTCCTGTTGTGCTGGGTGACTGGTCCTGTGGGTCTGGATCTCCTCTAGAACAGACCTGTGGCTGGAGTAGCGGCTTCTTTGTCTGACTGAGGGTTTGCTGCCCACCATCAGGCCTCTGTGATCTTTGATGTTTATGAAGATGAGGTTTTAATCATCTAACCTTACAGGATTCATTTCACATTATCTCCTCTTTGTAATTAGAAAGTAAAATGAATACTAGTAAAACAAGTGCTATATATAAATGCAAAGTTTTGGAGTGGGTTGCGTATTATCTACCTATGTATACAAAGTATGCATCTAAATCTGAGCTAGTCACTGAGATTAGTCACTCCTTGAATAAACACTACAGAGGAACAGGAACTCTCTCCAAACCACGCTCATTTGTTAGCCAACAGCCTATCTCCACGCCACCTAACACAGTTCTATTGTAAAGACAAATGTATGAATCACATCAGTATCATCTTGTCTATTTACAAACCCAGATTTTTTCATGTTATTATTCAAGGGAATATTTTTTCAATTTGTTTCCCTCAATTTCCTGTTCCCTACTACAGGCTTCAATGAAGTTGAATTAACACAACAGAGAAACCTGGCAGGAATGACACTTATGGCATGAACTGAAGCTTGTCTGTTATGTGAACTGTCCAGAGGCAGATAAATCAGACACTACTAAAAGTGCCTCATTCACCAGTGCTTCATCACTGAATAACTCATTGCAAGAGAATACACCATTGTAAAACAGGAGTGACACATGAAAGAATTAGTTCAAGGATGGCTGTTTTTAAAGGAAGCTAATGGAAATACGACAGTAATAATGTCTGTTAACTTTATTCTTTGCCTTTTACTTAAAATTAAGGAATATATCAAAAGCTGGGACATAAATTAATTTCTTTTATGGCTTATATTATATCTTTTAAAATATATTATCCTTGAAACATAGCGATTGATTTTGCTATTATTTTGTATACCAAACTATACCCAGTTTTGCTGTGCGTTGTTCTTTCTACATTGGCATCTGAGAGTCTGTATAGTCTGCATTCGTTAAAAGTAAAAAGTGAAAGGCAGACACTGCATAAAAGGTCCTGATAGTGGTGAGAGCTTTTTATTTTTTTTAATTAAGTCTTGAAATTGCACTGAGTGTCCAAATAATGATAAGAACTTACTTTCATTTCATTTAAATTTCTTCAGAGATTTTAAGATTTGACCTTCAAGTTCACTAGAAGCCCAACAAATTACTTGCTCTGCAGTTCTACCCGAAAAGAATTACTCCACTTCATCTCACAAGTAGCATAGGGAAGAGCAGATGGACCAGCTTTGGGATGATTGAAGTGTTAGTGAACTGAAAGGTAATTAAGGAAATACACTAGTTAAACAAGCCTGTGAAAGTCAGAAAGCATTCCATCATAAAGTAAAAGGTCAAATTATTGTCTGTCTGATAAATGTGATATCTATTAAATGTCTAATATTCCCATAAGGGAAATTATAATATTCTTTTTCTTTCCTTCTCTTTTGATTTTATGCAGTAATCATTGAAAGACCGAATAATGAATTCACCTTCAGTGTAAGTCCCATGTATATTACAGTGCATATGACCAAAATACCAAAAGAAGTCTCTAATTTTCTTCAAAGCACAACTTGTTCCTGCATAGCTACTACCATCTGTAGATGGCTGAAGGTCCAGGTATCTGTCCTGCAGCACTAATTATAATCGTTAGAGGTGCATGTGATGGACTTCAATGTTGATTTCAGTTTTAGAGCTGTTTCTTCAGCTGCATGGTTAATGCAAATTCTGCTGGCATCAAAAGCTCAAGTTCACTTGGAATGGTCTGCACTAAAACTTCCCAAAAGTGAAGATACTAATTGAAACTGGTCAATTAGCCTTGGTCTGTAATCAGTGGAAGATCACCTCTTAGAAAGAGTAGTTTTCCCAGCTAATTAGGATGAACCAGCTTTCTAAGATGTTTTTGATTGGCTGTTCTCTCACTTGTCTACCTCCTGCTGACCCCCAGCTCTTTTCTCCCACTGACCACTCTCAGCTGCCTGGGGTAAATGGGCTCTCTGGGTACACCAGGTCCTCCATCTCCCCCAGAATTTAATGATTCATCTCTATTGTGGCATACATTGTCCTATTGATTATGAATCTGGACATACTATCAATTTGTTAATAGCACTTTATCCGTACACAGACAAACACTAGCAATTAGTAGCACAATATGTTTAGTTCACACTCTATATGTTTAAAGATCATACATGTGCATTATTGGTTCTGTCCATCTTACTACTTACAATATTACAGCACAGGTGTTTGAATAGACTTTTTCAGACTTTTGATGAGTTTTTTAGTCTATCTTCTGTCAGCTTGTCAATCACACTCTCAGATTCTTCGCTATGTCACTTGCACAGCTACGTTAATTAGATTTTGTATTTTTCCAGCTTTGATATCACTGCTTTAGCTTGCACTTATCTCTCCCTGCCAGCTACAGAGGGAGCTGGATGGCTGCTTCGAACTAGATACTTAGCTTTTAAGTAGCTAAACTTGGAAGAAGACACTTCACACCCCTAATACTTTTGATTCCCAAACTGAGACTCTAAGGAAGGCTTGATTTTTAGAAACAAGGAAGCCTTCATCTTCTGAATGTAATTCAAGTTAAGCACTCAGAAGTTAAAGTACTCAGAGTCACCAAATGTTTTTGACAGCATTGATTAATGAAATACAGATTCAAAGAGATTCTTCGTGCATAAAATAGAGAGCACTCTTTCAACCAGTGCTGTCCTTAAAACTCACATAAACATTCATCATGACTGCTGTGAGCTGACACATTCTGCAATTTACTTTGTAACCAGAAAGACTCGCCTCTCCCCAAAGTGACCGAAACCTTATAAAAACATTTCTAGTTTAGATGCATATTTGTATGCACATACATTTTATGAACATATGCTTCAGGGAGAGCAGTGAGTTTTAAATACAAGGCTGTTCTCAGGATATCAGCTGTTAACTCTTGGCTATGTTAGAGGATTAATTGTATCCTCTACAAAGGTCAGTGTAGCAGGCAAAGACTCAAAGAAGCTGCTTTAGAGATGGCTATCTTCTGGATAAATTAACTGGTTCTTTATCTTGATTATGGTTTATTCTATATTCCAAAGAAGCTTAAGTAGGTGAATCCCACAGTCGATAAATACAGATTACTCAGCTTTCATTGAAAACTGATCTTCTCCACAAGGGAAATCTATGGTAGACCTGTTCCTTAAACACAACGAAAATGTTTCACTTCACAGTGCAGACAAATGGGGCCTAGGTTTGGTACTTTATCAATTTGGACAACTAATGCAGCGAAATAACTCATACTCCTAAAACACTGATTATAGTTTCTTTTTTTTGGTATATTTAGACACATATAATTAAATAAATGGGTGGATCATTCTTACTCTGGTTTCATTTTTTTCCTGGCATTTAAAAAAGTATACATAGAATTATACCCTTCTAAATCCTAAATAAGATATAACCAGGGCTAGGAAGAAGGGATTTATCTCTAAAAGTAATTAGCTATGTTTTTCTGTTCAAACCCTTTGGTACAATGTTTACAGAATATCACTAAGTGCGCAAATACGTATTTTAGGAAAGTTGGGTGAAGAGTCTATTCCAGACTTATCAAATTCTTGCATGGAGTAGCACTTATATCGTGAAGAATAACACATGCTTTTTTTTTCTGTAGATCATTCGTATGTCAAAATCAAGTTTGAGCAGGATACTCGCAATATTGTTCACAGTGTATTAATAGCAGTTACTGTTATCATCATTATTACAAAGGATGAAAAGCGAGGAAAGAAAAAGAAATATAGTCCTGTCCAGAATACAGCTAGTAAGGAAAAACAGCAATCATAGTTGAATACAGGGTGACTGGAAAATCAAAGTCTAAGCATGGATTGGGAATACTGGACAAGAAATGGGCTGTATATGTGATGGTCAAAGGGAAGATAGGATGTCTTGCCAGGAAGCAGGACAGAAGCCACCACCAAAAAAATTTTGACAGATGATAGAGGAAAACAAGGTATTCTCTATTACTGCATATCTGATTGATACTGAAGTACTGTAGAAAAATAATCCTGCTCAATTTATGACCTGATAAAGCAGAGGTGCAACTGGTTTAGCAAGTCATAGACTTCCCATTGAAGGTCTATTTACTCAGTAATTGGGGTCATGAATATCAAAGCAGTTGAGCGAAAATATATACATACACATATAAATCCTTCTTGGATTATGGTGCCGTTAATAAAGAATTTAGTTTTAAATTCTTTTGCAAAAAAAAAACAACCCTCAAAACAAAAACCAGAGCTCAACAAGTCAGCTCCCTAAAACAATTCTTTCATTGACAACCTTGAAGAAAAGGGTGTATTATTACTGCAAGGAGTATTTCAGAAGATCAGAGAAAGTGTGTATAACAGAAAGGATATTTTTAAGAACATGGAATTCAGAACTATAAACTATGTTAAGAAATCCGATAATAAAAATCAGTCAATTCTACTCCAAATCCATGACATCAGCGAGGCACAGTAATGAATACAGATTGTTGCCCAAGCATGCCTTCAGAAAAAATTATCTATACCCCTGGTGCAGGAAGCCTGAGTCAAAATTCTTAGAAAACATTGAGGTTACATCCTAGAAAACAGAGGGGTTAAGGGAATGACATCAAAAGCAAGATGGAAATATTCAAGAAACAAATGAAAGCTGAGGAACTTAAACATCCATACAAGAATAGCACATTACTGCATTGTAGGAAGAATAATAAAAGATAACAGATATACAGACAAACTACTGAAAACCTTTCAAAACATTTAAAAAACTCCCAAACAACCCAGAACAATGGAAGATTAGTAAAATAAAAAAAAATAACAATTGCACATAATTTAAGATCTGGAGGAGCTCTTTCCTCCCCTACCTTTATTTTGTTGCATTGATCAGACGTGTAACAGGGATTCTCTTCATTCAGAAGTAAAGTTTCCCAGACAGGTGATAGATGCTCCATCTCTGTAAACATCCAAGGTCAGGGTGGATAGGGCTCTGAGCAACCTGATAGAGTCGAAGATGTTCTTGCCCATGACAGGGAGTTGGACTAGACGACCTTCAAAGGTCCCTTCCAACCCAAACTATTCTATGATTCTACATTAACTCTTTTGATCAGACCACATTGCAGTGACAGAATGACTTCCCATCTTACCTCTGACATTGTTATCTCAGGATCAGGTAAAGTAAAAATAACCTATCAGTTATATTATCTCAGGTCAAGTGATGTAATAGAAAGTCTTTCATAACTGTCTGATCAGAAACCTAGTGTACATAAAACGCAGGATTTACATCTCACAATTTGCAGTAGTTCCAAAAGAAGAAACAGCTATTGCTTGAGCTGAACAGTGGAGAGACTAAGGATGTTTTAATGTACTAAATCCCACACTCAACTCCTAGCAGCCAAGATGTGGGGTTAAACTATGAAATATTTGAAGGATCCAGATACACTTTTAGTCTGAATATTAAATATAAGATTAAGTTTGAAAAATAATTGTTTGTTGTTGGTTTTGTTTTTTTTAAAAAAGATATATTTGTTCTTATGCCACTCCAGCTTATGCAGGTTAGCCTCTTATGAAGTTCTACTACTGGTATGTAATCATATCTTTTTTAAGGATAACTAGTACCATAACTACAACATCATCATGATAATCAGCTTCATTTTCCTCTCCTTTGTTTCATTCCATTATTACTACTTAAAACTTCACTCTTTTCTTTAGATGTGAGGGTACTTACATTTAAATGCACTTTAAATGTTAACACTTCCTCAATAGGACTGTTAAAAAGACTTCTCTGTTTGTACTCCTCTTGTGTTTTTCTTGGGTATATAATACCTGCACTTAGTTGTTCTTCCTCTTTAAGAAATGTTTAATGCAAAATATTGTAGGATGGTTTGCACTTTCCATCTTCACTCAAAATGTAGAAAAAATAACAAAAAATATCCTCAAATATGATTAAAAAAATGTTTTCTGTATGCAAGAAAAACAGAAATGTGTTACATTTTCTTCTTTACCTTCACTTCCTGTGCAGCATTTATCCAATTGTGTGAGACATAGCTCCCTTTGCCATTCATGCCTTCTTGGTCACTGAATGTAGGTAAATGATGCACTGATTTTTCTTTTTTTTTTCTGAATTGTACTTGATGTCACATTATAACCTTATGAGTCTGAAGCTACATGGAAAATACTGGTGCAATATAATTTCTCCCTCTCTAAAGTGGCCAAGTGCTAGTAGAGGCCCCCATCCTAGAATCAAAATCTGCCATTATTCAAGTCCCACCCATATTGTGAATTTTGATGATCTGAGGTATTACATTCACTAACAGTAAATTTAAAGATATTAAAAAATATGATCAAGTGGACATCTTAAACCTGGTTTTGATTCACAGGGACCCAAGTGAAGCTTGGTGTCTTAGTGGCTGCTCTAGCAGATCACCTTATATAATTGACTTTAATGGTCTCTGATATATTGAGGTAAAAAGCACTCCTCATCTGTACGGTATGGTGAAAAAATTGAAAAAAGAATCAGAGTGTCCTTGGAGTAGGGAAAACTTCTTGAGGTAGAAGTCCTCACCAAGAGGGAAGAGGTAGACATTAAAACCGTAGACATATAATTCACGCACCTAAGTATAAAGACAGCATAATTTCCACTTGTTTGTGGTGAACAGGTGATATCCAGTTCTGCTGAGCTCTTTGTATGGCTATATTTCAAACTTTAGCTCAAGCTCCACAAATGTCTAAACTATCTGTATGCATGGCTTGGGAGAGGGTTAGTCTCCCAGGGATTTGCTTATATGCAAGCTCAGCCAACATAATGTTTACTTGGTTTATATCTATTGACATAAATCATATACTCTCCTATGGACATAGTGTCTAACAGCCCGGACAAATGGTATAAACTCCTTCACAGGAGGTTGGGTGCAGCAGACAGTAAGAGACGCACAGGTTTGGTGAGCTGCAGACCCGTTGGGCATGTGCTGCAAGTGCACAAACTTCACTAACAAAGCACTCATATCTTGTCCACTAAGGACCTTAGCTTTAGCTTCCTAAGCAGAGCTTGACTAGATTTCTTCTCTCTGTGGGACTACCCATTACTCCATACAATCATGTCATTCTTGTCACAAAGGCAGGAGAAGAGGAAATAACCATCAAAATCTTTAGCTCAGAGAGTAAGAAATTATTTGACTTCTTCCCTCTTGGTTTGGATGTGGTTTTTTTTTTAATTCTTGTCCTCTACAGTGGTTTGTGATTACTTCACATTTTCAAGATTTCTTCATAATCACTAAAGCTAGAGACTAAATGTTTGTGTCAAGAAAGAAATTAGACATAAATGAATAGAACAACTTGTCAAAGAGCACTTGGTATTCTAACGTGACCTAATTTCATCTGAATTGTATAGTTTGTGTGTTGATGTTTCCTGGCAAATCTTGTCTATATTATGGTAGCTAAAACCTCCTCATGTTAATCTGAACATAGATTTTTTTCAATGCCTGCTCTGCAATAACATCTGATATTTCTACTCAAAATCTTAAGAGAGAAATAAATCATCCTTAGTTTTATGATCAGGGGACAATCTGAACACGAAGTGTTGCAGGTATTCTTAAATGAAAGCAATGCGAAGTCAGTCTAAACAGAATGACATTAAAATAATGAAGCGAAATACAATATGTCAAACATTTAATGTGGAAAAAAGCATATGCTTTTCATATAGTGAAAGCAACATAACATAAATCTCACATTTGGAGTTAGAATACCACTGGTGTCCCTGTTGAGAAGAACATATTGAGACACAGTTTATAGAAGCCTAACAAGAAAAAAAAGGATATAGTGAATTGTGCAAAAGAAGTCAGCTTGGAAAGAAATATTATGTTCTCCAGCTGTTATTTAAATAAATTAACAGAATGTCTATATAAAACCTCATACCGTTTAATTCAGCTGCTACTTCTAATAACGTGATCATGGCAAATTTTCCAGAATTACCTCATTAAGCAAAACATTCCCCACTGAAGCTGTATATGATAAATTTATAAACACTTATGTCATCAGTTATATCATCTCTTTCCCCAGCTTACTGATCACCATTTTAATAAAGCATGGCTTCTCAGACAGAGATAAGTAAAAATCTTAGAAGTAACTGCCATCTTTTGTGACATTTGTGGGCCTCTATGGGCAGTGTGTGGCCGAGTACAATCCCACTGCTCTTCTGAGAAGGCACTGATACTCCATAGGAAGAAATTATATCTGGTTGAAACCACTGAAGGAGGCATGTAACTCACATCTACTGATGATGTCATGTAGTGATAACTTAATTTGTCATGGGATATTCCAGGAAATTTATTCAGTATCTATGGCCTATGACAGACAGTTATTTACATTAAATCTGAAGTTATTTCATTTAGATGGGGCAAGATGAGTTTTGCTGAATGTTATTCTTCAACATTTCCATTTTTCATTACATTTTTTGTCATGTTTCATTAAGGATATTCAACATGTAGTCTCAATAACCAGCTTTGAGATCTGACTATACTGTTCATCAAAAGAATTCATTAAATTAGCTTTGGTATTATTTGCGATTTGGTATGTCTAGCTTAGGCTGATCTTTCACTCTGTCAACCTAAACAACTCAAATGTTTTTTGAAATACTGTTCTGCCAAGATTAACTTTTTTTTTAGATAAACTTTTCTTCAATGAGTTTTCAATGTTTTAAAATTGTCTCAAAGTTTTGCAACAGAATATTTTTATTAGGAATATATCTTCTATCTTTTTGATGCACTATGTCCTCCTGAGAACATGAAACCTGAAAGGAGAGAGACTGGACAGAACCTTTAAAGGTCCCTTCTAACCCAAACTATTCTGTCAACTTTCTGCAACTTTTCTGCGATTGCATTTCTACAGTGTACTGGGTTTGGATCTACAACCAGGTCATAGAACTGAAGGCAAGTATCTTTTCTATTCTGCATTGATTCTGCAGTGCCCCACCAATATGAGATGGAGGGATGATCAATTTCAATGGAGCCAAAAAAAAAAAAAAAGACCAGAGGATAAGGATATTGCAACAGTGTTGGAAACTAGAATTTGAGAGTAAGTTGGAGGAAAAAGGAGAAGGGAAATTACAGGCAGGATGTTGGGACAGACTGTCAGGGAGGCAAAACTGGAATCTAGGTCAGTCTGTCCTTTAAACTAAAAGTCTAAGGCTGATTTTTATCTTTTAAATATTCTGAAAGTTATTTCAATATTAATATAGAAAATTACTTTTTTCTTACACCAAAGTATATTCTTCTCACAGCTTTAGCAATCTTGAAGTTTGCTTGGTTTTTTACAGTGTGCATTTTATGATTTCTCTTCTCAATTAAGGGAGAGAGTAGAACTTGGTGGGGGTAATTTATACTCTGTTAGAGTGGGTGGCTAACAAAAGTGGGTTGAATTGCCTTTGGGTGTTTCTCTCCCCTTTGCCTGAAAAAGGCACTGAAATTACATGCAGAGATCACATGCTTAACTCATGGATGGCTGAATGAGATTAATTCCATTCCTATTGCTGTTTTATTGTGCAGAGATGCTAAGCTTTGCAAGCGTGGTGAGATCCGGACCACAGTAGGAAAGCTTATGGCAAAGCTTCCTTTTGGGAAATTGCATAGTAACATCCACCCTCTCCTGGCTCACCCAGGCACTGTTTTCCATACTGCTGCATTAAGTAATCAGACCAAAAGTCCCTAGCATAACTGCACAAAAAAGCAGTGTGGAGGGTCAAAATGAGGAAATGGACATTAACCTTCCGTGTACATGTAGTCGCTGAGGGAAATGAAGCCATGCTGCTTTACAGCTTTCTCCAGATCCTGGTGCTTCTTCTTGTGATCTGTTCATATGTTACAGCAAGGCTTACTCCCTCTCTCCTGTAGTACATGCATTCAGTGACTACAATGTTCAGATTTTACAGAAAACACAGGGGCTTAGGTAAAAATTTAGAACCCAGTCAGGGCTATGTGTGGCTAGTAAACATTACTTGTCAGAAATTTTGACTTTTTCTTATGTTCAGGGCTGTGATACCTCTGTAATGGATGCATATGGCAGGAGCAATCCTTTACAATACTCTAAAAGCAGACATAAGTAAAACAACCCAAACCACATCCATTATTAATAATTGATGTTCATTCAACATTGGCAAGCATTGATTATAAGCTTAAATGGAAGTTCTTTGCAATATTGATTTGGATGCTTTTGACTTGGAATTGAAAGCTGAATGCACTTAATGGAAGTTGGTCACATTTCTTAAAAATTAAGCAGTCATTAAGTTTGTGTGATTCACTACCCTGTTTTTATGAGGTAGACTGTATGTCCTTGAGGAAATGTCAAAAATGTGTTAAATATTGCAACTTTTAAAAATAGACTAGGATAACAAATAGTCACAAAAACTTGCAATAGGTTCTGAGATTCTTCTTGTAGTATGTTGGGAAAGAAAGACGATTTGCTGAAGAGCTAGCTTTTTAAAGACAAAAGGAAAGAAGTTGGAAGGGTGGGGTGAAAGAGAGAAAGAAAATTAGTTGTTACTTGGTAGGGGATGCATTGTGCCAATATGTTTTTCCTGTTGATTCTGATGTTTTGTATCAGTGTCGCAGATGTTCTGAATCATTGGCTGAAAAAATACAGAGTTGCAAACATGCCTAAAGAGAGGAAAAATACATAGCTGGATGAAGCACTTCGGTAATTGTTACTACATTATTGGAGAGCAATATCTGACTGGAAGTGAATTGTAGGTTTTGGAGATGATTGTGTTTCCCTGAAATGTCTGAAATGTCAGTATGAATTTCACTTGTTATTAAGCAGTTCTTAAAAAAATTTCATTTTGTGCTAGTTTCAATAGTACCACTGAGTTTCCTTTAACAATGACATCCACTTCCACCTCCAAAGTAATATTGAAAAATATCAATGAGATCTCAACGTACACTAATTGTTACTATTGATTTGAAAGTTAATAGGAAAATGACTATTGCTGTTTGTAATGTGACTTGATGGTTTATTTGCAACTGAAATTCTTTTTTAGAAGATATCTGAAAAGATTGGAAGAACGTACAAATACTTGAGTTGTTCGAATGTTAGATGAAACCAGTGAAAATGCTTTTGCAGTTGTAATTAATCATTAAATCCTTCTTTACTCAGTCAAATGAGGTTTTCAAAAGGAACTTTGGCAAATATCTTTTCACTCATTAATGCACCCTCATTAAGTGCAATATAAGAGCTGTATAAACACTTCTTTTTATTTAAAAGATCACAGAGAGAAAGTTGAAGCAATAATTTCAAAAACACAGCTCCTAAAAGGGGTAAAATCTGGTAGCTTGAAACTCATATCTAAATGTAGGGAGGAACCAGGGTACGAGGAGGTACAGTCACTGTCTTCTATCAAACAACTATTTAGCCCAACCTTCCATTGTAGAGCGTTTGTCCTAATCTTCTAATCTTCAGTTTTGAATATAATCATATAATCATAGAATCATAGAATGGTTTGGATTGGAAGGGACTTCAAAGATCATCTAGTTCCAACTCCTGCAATGGGCAGGGACGCTCTCCACTAGATCAGGTTGCCCAAAGCCTCATCCAACCCGGCCTTGAACTCTTCCAGCGATGTGGTCTCCACAGCTTCTCTGGGCAACCTGTTCCACTGTCTCACCACCCACTCAGTAAAGAATTTCTTTCTAATCTCTAATCTAAATCTTCCCTCTTCTAGTTTATACCCATTACCCCTTGTCCTATCACCCCTTGCCCTTGCAAACAGCCCCTCACCAGATTTCCTGTAGGTCCCCTTTAGGTACTGGAAGGCCACGATCACGTGTCCCTGGAGCCTTCTCTTCTCTAGGCTGAAAAGCCCAACTCACTCAGCCTGTCCTCATAGAAGAGGTGCCCCAACCCTCTGATCAACTTTGTGGCCCTCCTCTGGACTTGCTCCAGCAGCTCCATGTCTTTCCTGTACTGAGGATTCCAGAGCTGGACGCAGTACTCCAGGTGGGGTCTCACAAGAGCAGAGTAGAGGGGGAGAATCACCTCCCTCGACCTGCTGACCGCACTATTTTTGATGCAGCCCAGAACATGGTTGGCTTTCTGGGCTGCTAGCGCACACATATTAGACTATATGAATGTTATCATCATATGTGATGAAATAAATAACTGAAAATACACGAAAACTAGCACACTCATAACTTGTTTAGGTAAGACAGTAAGGGGAGATTGCCTTTGTCATAGAAGAAAACATTTCTCTTCAGTTAACTGCATAAAAAAATTTGAAGAGTTTAGCTGTTCTGATAATATGAGCTTTGCTAATATAAGGCCCATGTGACTCTCTAATGAAGCTGCAAATGTGTAAGGGACAAAAAATATGGCACTGATTTTAAGCCCATGAAATAAACTTCCATACTTGTACTACAGGGTATTTAAAAATTACATACAAGTCAGACATATTGTTTAATGAAAATATGTACCTTCTACATCCTTTGATCACATTGTTTCACCAGAAAAGTTATGAAAGCAACAGGAATTTCCTTTTGCTTTATAAGACTCTTTGAATTAAAAAAATAAAAAATGTTAACTCTATGCCTGAGAATTTCCCTAATAATCCTAGTACGAAAGAGAAAAGTCAAAACCAAAATTAATATATATTAACCAAACTTCATCTAATTTAAATCTAATCTGAAAAGGTCCTTTATTTCAAGATCATTAATGCTTCAGTCCTGTAAAATGCTCCAAGGTAGTGCTCTAAATCATAAAGACCCATTAAATACTACGGATATTGAATGCAAGAAAATTGACAAAAGTCTGCTCATAAGTTTAAGTGATTTTTTTTTTCTCTTCCCAAATTTTGTAGAACAGCATCCTGGTTCTCACGTGATTCAGTCAGATAGAACACTGAGTATAAGGTTTTACTAGAAAAGTGACATTTGAACCATACAGATTTTGCTGAGGGCTTAATGTGTTTATAAATAGACCAGAGTTCATTTTTTGAGTTGTTGTTTTTTTCTTTTTTTTTGGTACTGTTTTTAAATAAAAGCCTGCTATTAAAATCTCTAATACAAGAGGAAGTGATATTTTTCATGCTAATATAACAAGCAGTCCAAGGTGATTAAGATTCCTGACGTAAAAAGGGTCTCTTAAGGAGCAGAACTGTTTCTCCTGTGCTTTTAGTGACTACACTTGAAACGTGTACAAAGACGTGCGAAAAGTCAGGAAACGGAGAGTCTGGTCCATACAGAGTTTAATGGCTGGTCATTTCTGGTTGTTTCATTTTCTCAGTGGCTGAATGGCTGTCCTATGAATCCAAAGCCTCAGTCAGGTTTTAATAAAAGGGATTAATATAGATTTATGTAATGAAACTGTTCTTTTTTTTCTGGCACCTATGTTCTGTAAGATTTAAAACCTATTCAGTAGTAACTATGTGTTCATTTTTGGCTCATATCTGACCTGGGACCTGATTCACTGTAAGGTAAAAAACCTCATGTTTTGAACTGAAATTAGTTTGGAGGATTCATTCTGATGATACGATGCTTCTGAAAGGCTAATTGTTTTACAAAAACACCCACACTTAACAGACAAACTTCCTGAAAAGGCTGCCTTCATTCATTCCATGTTTTAGGCTTTCGGTTTAAAACAGAAATATTTGCACCTAGCAACTTCACAAGGTAAAAGCTTTTTTTTTTTTTTGTGTGTAAGGATGTGGGTGCTGTGAGAGAAATTATCACAGAAATCTTCCAAATGAAATCGTGGAGGAGTCACACTAATAGTCCCCAGACCACCTAGCCTTTAACTGTAACTATCACTTTTCTCAATAAAATAGTTGCATTGTAAATGAATGGATTAGATCTGAAAGCAAATTGCATGACCAATTGTTTTCCAACAATAAAGGAATGTTTTAATAAATCATTCTATACCTAGAGCTATTTTTTCCCTCTAATTTTGATGCACAATATTTCTTTCTCAGTAAATCCCTAGAATTTTGAACAATATTAATTTGCTGTATTTGTGTTTACAGTGAAATATTTGTGCTACAATAAAGGTCTCAGTTGACAATGGAAACATCATTGTGATAAATGTATATATTAGGAAAACAGAAAAGATCCTAAATAATTCACAGTTGCTGAATAAGATGGGAAACAGTACTAATATAGAGGAAGAATAGTTGATAATGAAGAACTTAGTATCATCGCTGTTTAAAATTAATCTTTTAAAAAATTTAAGTACAAGCTCATGCAAAGAAACACACAATAACAGCAAAACCATGTAACATACTACTGTTATATGATTATATGATTCTATATATTTTAATAGGAAGATTACTTCAGAAATGCACCTTGGGATTTTTACCTAAGAGCTCAAAAAGTACCTAGCACAGCTTTTGTAAGCAGCAATTCTAATGAATTTCCTTTCTGCAACTTTAAATCATAGAATCATAGAATAGTTTGGACTGGAAGGGACCTTAAAGATCATCTAGTTCCAGCCTCCCTGCCATGGGCAGGGACACCCTCCATTATACCACACTGCTCAAAACTCCATCCAGCCTAGCCTTGAACACTTCCAGCGATGAGGCATTCATAACTACTCTAGGCAACCTGTTCTAGTGTCTCACCATCCTCATTGGAAAAAATTTTTTCCTAATATCTAATCTAAATATACTTTCTTTCAGCGTAAAGTCATTCCCCTAAATTCCTTTGTAATCTGTCCCTCACCAGCTTTCTTGTAGGCCCCCTTCAATTACTGGAAGGCTGTTCTAAGGTGTTCTTGGAGCCTTCTCTTCTCTAGGCTGAACAACCCCATCTCTCTCAGCCTGTCCTCATAGGAGAGGTGCTCCAGCCCTCTGATCAGCTTTGTGGCCCTCCTCTGAACTCACTCTAACATCTTTCTTGCATTGGGGGCCCCAGAACTGAACGCAGAACTCCAGACGGGGTCTCATGAGAGCAGACTAGAGAGGCAGAATCACCTGCTGGTCAAACTTTTGAAGCAGCCAAGGACATGGTTACCTTTCTGGGCTGCTACCGTATACTGCCAGCTCATGTTGAGCTTCTCATCAACCAACGCCCCCAAGTTCTTCTCCTCAGGGCTGCCCTCAATCCATTCTCTGCCCAACCTGTAGTTGTGCTTGGGATTGCCCCAACTCATGTGCAGGACCTTGCACTTGGCCTTGTTGAACTTTATGAGGTTTGCACAGTCACACCTCTCAAGCCTGTCAAGGTCACTCTGGATGGCATCCCTTCTCTCCAGCTTGTCAACTACATCACACAGCTTGGTGTCGTCGGCAAACTTGCTGAGGCTGCACTCAATCCCACTGTCCATGTCGCTGACAAAAAATGTTAAACAGCACCAATCCCAACACCAACCCCTCAGGAAGGCTACTTGTCACTGATCTCCACTTGGACATCGAGCTGTTGACCACAACTCTTTGTGTGTGAGACCGTTCAGCCAATTCCTTACCCACCAAGTAGTCCATTTGTCAAATCCGTATCTCTCCAATTTAGAACCAAAGTTGTTATCTGGAACAGTGTCAAAAGCTTTTCACAAGTTCAGGTAGATGTCATCAGTTGCTCTTCCCTTATCCACCAGCGCTGTAACCCTGTGGTAGAAGGCCACCAAATTTGTTAGGCACAATTTGCCCTTAGTGAAGCTATGTTGGCAGTCACCAATCACCTCCTTATTTTCTGTGTGCCTGACTGTAGTTTCCAGGAGGATCTGCTCCATAATCCTACCTGGCTGAGACTGACCGGTCTGTAGGTCCCTGGGTCTTCCTGTTTTCCCTTTTTAAAAATGGGGGTTATGTTTCCCCCTTTCCAGTGGGAACCCCACCGGACTGCCACAACTTCTCAAATATGATGTGTAGTGACTTAGCCACTTCATCCGCCAGTTCTCTCAGGACACATAGATGCATCTCATCAGTTCCAATGGACTTGTGCACCTTCAGGTTCCTTAGGCGGTCTGAAGCCTGATCTCCTCCTACAGTGGGTGGTTCTTCATTCTCCTAGTCCCTGCCTTTGCCTTCTGCTACTTGAGCAATGTGGTTAGAGCACTTGTTAGTGAAGACTGAGGCAAAACAGTTGTTGAGTACCTGAGCCTTCTTCATATCCTGGGTAACCAGGTCTCACGTTTCCTTCCAGAGAGGGCCCACATTTCCTCTAGTCTTACTTTTATCACTGGCATACCTATAGAAGCTTTTCTTGTTGCCCTTGATGTCCCTGGCCAGATTGAATTCTATCAGGGCTTTAGCTTAACCTGATCCCTGGTTGCTTGGACAATATCTCTGTACTCCTCTCAGGCTATCTGCCCTTGCGTCCACCCTCTGTAGGCTTCCCTCTTTTGTCTGAGTTTGCCCAGGAGCTCCTTGGTCATCCATGGAGCCTCCTGGTGTTTGTGCTTGACTTCTTCTTTGTTGTGACACATCGCTGCCAAGCTTGGAGGAGTTGATCTTTGAACATTATCCAGCTCGACTTGGGTCTCTCTTCCCTCCAGGCTTTGTTCCATAGTACTCTACCAAGCAGATCCCTGAAAAGGCCAAAGTCTTCTCTTCTGAAGCCCAGGGTAGTGAGCTTGCCGTATGCCCTCCTCACTGCCCTGAGTATCCTGAACTCCACCATTTCATGGTCACTGCAGCCAAGACTGCCCTTAAGCTTCACATTCCCCGTCAGTCCCTCCAAGTTGGTGAGAAAAAAGTCCAGCATAACACCTCTTCTTGTTGTCTTCTCTATCACTTGGAGAAGGAAGTTGTCATCAGCACATTCCAGGAACGTCCTGGATTGCTTATGCCCTGCTGTGTTGTTCCTCCAACAGACATTGGAGTGCTTGAAGTCCCCCATGAGTACCAGGGTTTGTGAACATGAGGCTGCTCATATCTGTCTATAAAGGACCTCATCCACTCGGTCTTCCTGGTTGGGTGGCCTGTAGCAGACCCCCACTATACTGTCCCCTGTCCCTGTGCTCCCTTTAGTCCTGATCCATAAACTCTTGGTTGGCTCCTCATCAGTCCCCAGGTGGAGCTCCATGCACTCCAGCTGGTTGTTGACAGAGAGGGTGACCTTCTTCCTCATTTCACCTGCCTGTCTTTCCTAAAGAGCCTGTATCCTTCCATTCCAACACTCCATCCATAGGAGCCATCCCACCACATCTCTGTGATGCCAATGAGATCATAGCCCTGCAGCTGTGCACATGACTCCAATTCTTCTTATTTAGTCCTCATGTTGTGTGTGTATAGAAGCATTGAAGTTGTGCCCCCAGTGACACTGACTGACTGGCTGGAATGGCTGGAACTCCTTCGTGCTGCACTTCAGGGGATCTCCTGCTCTCCTGCTGACCTGTGATCCTTCTTCTGACTCTGGGCATCTGTTGCTGGTACTGGCATCAAACTGGTAGGAGTGAGATGCATCAAGGTTCCCCTTCTCTGGCAACTTTAGTTTAAAGCCCTCCTCACCAGCTTGGCAAGCCTGTGACCAAAGATGCTCTTACCCTTCTCTTACAGAGGGACCCCATGAGCCCCCAGCAGACCAGGTTTCTCAAAGTGAGTCCCACGGTCTAAACAGCCAAACCTTGTCTGTGGCACAGGTTCCGTAACCATTTGTTATCTTGCCAGGTTCATCTGGGCTTTTTAAAACCCTTCCGTTTGACTGGGACAATTGGTGAAAAAGACTACCTGTGCTCCAGAGTCCCCTATCACCGCTCCAGGACTCTCTAATTCTTCCTGATGCTCCTCAGACTGCTCCTGGCTCTGTCACTGGTGCCCACATGAAACAGCAGCAGCAGATAACAGTCAGCGGGCTGTATGAGGCTTGGTAGTCTCTTGGT